>VMDO01029826.1:0-22137 GCA_007922755.1 Pedetes capensis | reverse complement strand
TGAATATATATGATTAGCATTAATACAAAATTTAATATTATTTATTATTTTAAATGCTTATTTTAATTACAGAGTCTACATTGTACATTTAGTGAGTATCAGTTGAACATTTGCTTTCATATTTATTGTCATATAGTCATTTAAATAGCACCATTCTTCTGGATTAAAGATATTATAAGCATTTTTCTTAACTTGTTAAAAAGGACATAGAGTTTCTTGATTCACCTGGACAATCAAAAGTACTTCTTCAGTTGCAATATTTGGTGTCAAATATTATAATATTTCCTATTGTATAAGGAGCAAGATAGCATAAGGCAAATAATAAAATAAAATTAGTGGCAATGTAAATTAAAATACATTTAATAACAAACTTTTGATAAAATAAAAACTTGAATGAAATACTATGGATTTTGTTACTTGTATTGAATAAATCCCTTCTCAATGAAACCACTGTAATTTTTCATGTCTTGCAAACCTCTCCACCAGTGTTAAAATCCCTTGATACACCACAGAAAACTGTTCTCCAATATTATTTTCATTCATTTGCTAGAGATAATGTACTATTATATGAATAACCATAAACAAAAGGTATAAAGTTATCTTCAATTACATAGGTTTAAAAGAAAAAGTTTACTTATTCATTTAGTTGTTATTGGGTGCCATCAAGTTTGGTCTGATTCAAAGCCACTCTATGTACAACAGATGAAATATTCCCTGACACTGTGCCACATCTGGCACTATTATCAGTGCTCCTCTGCTATTCATGGGGTTTTCAGTGGTGGATTGTTTTTGGGAGTGGGTTGCCAGGTTCTTCTCCCTAGCCTGTAGCACCTGATATTCCCAGGTGGTATTCCATCAGTTATCGGGGGTCAACTATATTCAATGCAATTTGAACAAAAATGGCATTAATATGTCACAGACAAAAAATTACTTTTCCGTTTTTTTTATTTCATTATGTTTAAAGTCCATGTACTATATTTATAATTATAGGTAAAATATAACATATACTTTTAAAATACACAGTTGTTAATTTTTGTGTTTTTGAATCATGAATATTTTGTTCTCTTGGTCAGAGTTAAATATTATTGCTATCAGAAACTAAATGTGAAAGTTTCAGAAATAATATAATATCCTGAGCCTCCGATACCTCATTTCTTCACAAATAAAATATTATAACTAAAAAACAATATATATATATATACCTTCAATGGATTGAAGGACCCAGCTTAGCCATAGAAAAGCCATTTTATAGATCAGGCTAAGAAAAATTTTCCACTGCCTCAGAGAGACCCCACCCCTCCCAACTTGGGAAATCCCGAGCTATCTTAAGCTGCTGCTCCCTGTTATCGTCAGCCCACTGTCTGCTAACACCAACGTCTCAGAATGCCGAAACCTTCCTCCTTCCCACACGCGCCATGCTATTTGATTTAACCAATTAGTTTAAAAGTCAACCAAAGTGACCAATCAAAGTTGTACCAGTCAGCTAACCCACCATTTTGCTTCTGTAAGGGCATAAAAAGCCCTCGCTTCTGCATTTCGGGGTCTCTCTCGCTCTCTCCTTTGATGGAGCTGAGTAGACCCTGATGCGCCAGACAATAAAATCCTGTGCTTTTGCAGCGGCTCTGGCCTCCGTCTCTCACTGGGAACTCTCCAGGTAGGCTCAGAATTCCAAACTGGGGTTCGAGTCTTACATTTTGGAGGTTCCACCGAGATTCGCCGGAGTCCCCATTGAGAACCGGACGCAAGTCGAGGATTAGGTAAGGTGGCCACCACTCATTGTTCTCTTATTTCGCTGTTTACTTGTTGATCTCTATCCTTGTCTGTTTCTGTTTTGTAAATTTAGTGCTCGAGTGGAAAATGAGTCATGGACTGGTTGGAAGCCTCCATGCCAGGGGAAGTCGTACCTCCTGACAGGAAGGTTGGAGGATGCTCCAGACCTTCAGGAAGGGAATTTAATTCCCCTCCTATGTGAGAGTGAACTCGGCCCGACTGATCACCGGGTCCGGCCACTCGATTGGTTTTGGGATAATTCGGCTTGTCGCCGAATTACTGTGGTTTGCAGTGCCTTCTTTGCTTTGTGTCTTCTAACTTATCTCTGTCTTGATCTTTTTGTCATGGGACAAAAAGAATCAACTCCTTTGACTGTTGTACTGGACCATTGGACGGACGGACAGGTTAGGGCACATAGTATGTCCCTTAAAGTCAGAAAGGGAAAAATGATTACATTTTGCTCTGCAGAATGGTCCTCCTTTGGGGTCGGCTGGCCAGCCATGGGAACTTTCAATCTCCCCATCACCATAGCAGTTAAACAAGCTGTTTTTGGTTCCAGAACTGCAGGACACCTTGACCAAGTACCTTATATTGCTGTTTGGAAAGAACTAATAACTGACCCACCTAACTGGGTGAGACCATTTCTTCCACAGCCGCCTCCTAGAGTCTTGACTCTACAGGAACTGACTACATCTTCCTTACCTGTTTTGCCACCTCCAAAGAGGCTTGATGTTCCGCCTGTTATGCAAGAGGATTCTACGACCTCAGACCCCTTTCAAGAAACCTCTCCCCCTCCTCCCTATAACCCTTATAACTCCCCCTTCTTCCCCTCAACCTCCTCAACCTGCTCAGCCTACTCCTCCCGCTCTCCCTCAGCACACTCCTCCCCCTCTCCCTGCCCCTTTAATCCTCTTTCCTCCTGGCACTCCTTCCCCCCTAAAGTCTCTTGTTACCGCCCCTACTCCTCCCCCTCCTACTTCCCTTTTTCCTTCCCTTCTAGAGCTCAACCCTGTTCCAATAGAAGGTCCAGCAGGGGGCACCCGGAGCAAAGGGGCTTTTCAACCGCCCAAGCCGGAATCAACGCTGTTTCCTTTGCGAGACTTTGGGGCTCCTGCTGCCCAGGGTTACCAGCTACTACAATATTGGCCATTTTCTTCGGCTGATTTGTATAACTGGAAAGCTCAACACTCGCCCTTCTCTGACAATCCCACCAGTTTAACTAACTTGCTTGAGTCTATTCTTTTCACCCATCAGCCCACTTGGGATGATTGCCAACAACTCCTCCAAGCTCTCTTCACCACTGAAGAGAGAGAAAGAATTCTTTTAGAGTCTAGAAAGAATGTGCCAGGCGCAGATGGGTGCCCCTCCCAATTACCTGCGGATATTGACGAAGGCTTCCCTCTTCGGAGGCCAGAATGGGACCGTAATACAGACGCAGGTAGGAAGCATCTCCAGGTCTACCGCCAGGCTCTGTTGGCAGGTCTCAAAGGGGCTGGCCGGAAGCCCACCAATTTGACCAAGGTACGAGAGGTAAGACAGGGTAAAGGGGAATCTCCTGCTGCTTTCCTTGAGAGATTAATGGAAGCTTTTAGACAATATACCCCTTATTATCCTAGCACTGAAAATAATAAAGCAATGGTGACTATGGCCTTTGTAGAACAAGCTTATACTGATATTAGGCAGAAGTGGCGAAAGACTGAAGGGATGCAAGATAAGTCACTCAGGGAGATAACAGCTATAGCTGAGAAGGTTTATAATAATAGAGAGACAGAGGAGGAAAGGGAGGAATGTAGGGACAGAGAGAAAGAGGCTCGAGAAGATAAGAGAGAAAAAAGGCAAGAGAAAAATCTACAGCACATACTAGCTGCTGTGGTATGTGACAGACCTAAGCCTACACAATCTGTACCAAAGAGCCAGAATGACCGAGTTGGGTGCCCACCCCTTAAAAGGAATCAATGTGCATACTGTAAAGAAATTGGGCATTGGATCAAGGATTGTCCAATCTTAAAGGCCAAAGAGGGACAAAGAACAGGTCCATGTTCCAAGGCCTTGATGCTCAATGAGGATGATGATTAGGGAATTCAGGGCTCAGGCCCCCTCACGGAGCCCCGGCTAACTCTTCAGGTCGAGGAGAAACCCGCAAGCTTCCTGGTAGACACAGGAGCTGAACACTCAGTTCTCGTCCAAAACCCTGGACCCTGTTCATCTAAAAGGTCTTGGGTACAAGGGGCAACTGGAGTCAGACAGTATCCATGGACTACCCAAAGATCAGTTGACTTAGAAATGGGATGGGTATCCCATTCTTTTATGGTGATTCCGGATTGCCCCTACCCATTACTTGGAAGAGACTTACTAAGCAAGTTTGGTGTTCAAGTCCATTTTTTACCCAATGGGCCTCAAGTCAGAGGGCCTCATGGGGATCCCCTCCCCATCCTTACCTTACAATTGGCAGATGAATACAAGTTATTTGAGACAAAACTATCAAGTGAGATGCCCGCTGAAATTCATTCATGGGTCAAAGAATTCCCTAAGGCCTGGGCTGAAACGGCTGGTATGGGAAAAGCGATCAACCAGACTCCAATCCTAGTGGAGCTGCTTTGCCGATTGCTGTCCAACAATACCCCCTGTTGACAGAAGCCCAAAAAGGAATAATACCCCATATCAAGAGACTCTTAAAACTGGGTATTCTCCGACCTTGCCAGTCACCATGGAACACTCCCTTGTTGCTGGTAAAGAAACCAGGGACTAATGATTATAGGCCAGTCCAAGATTTACGAGAGGTTAACTCTCGTATCCTGGACATCCATCCTACTGTGCCAAATCCCTATACCCTGCTCAGTTCCTTACCTCCTAATAAAACCTGGTACACAGTCCTTGACCTTAAAGATGCCTTCTTTTGCCTTGAGCTGGCTCCTGGAAGCCAAGACATCTTCTCCTTCGAGTGGCAAGATCCCCAGAAGGGGACCACAGGCCAACTGACCTGGACTAGATTGCCTCAAGGTTTCAAAAACTCACTTACTATCTTTGACGGGCTCTCCACCATGATTTGTGTGAGTTCTGAGTACATAACCCTAATGTATGTGGATGACCTCCTAATTGCTGCCGAGAGCCAAGAACTCTGCCAGCAGAGCACTGGAGCCTTACTACAGGAACTGAGTAAGTTGGGGTACTGGGTCTCAGCCAAAAAGGCACAAATTTGTAAACAAAAGGTAAAATATTTGGGTTACATCCTAAAAGATGGACAAAGATGGCTTTCAGAGGCTCATAAAGAGACTATCTTGAGCCTACCAGTTCCCCAATCCGCTAAGCAGTTGAGAGAATTTATGGGGACAGCTGGCTTTTGCTGTCTTTGGATACCAGGGTTTGCTGAAATGGCAGCCCCCTTGTACCCTCTTACCAAGGGAGGCCAGCCCTTCAACTGGACTGAAAAGGAACAATTAGCCTTTGAGACAATCCGAGCCTCACTCCTTAAGGCACCTGCCCTCGGCCTCCCAGACTTAGAAAAACCATTCCATCTTTTTGTTGATGAACATAACGGCATAGCCAAAGGAGTATTAACTCAAATGCTCGGGTCTTGGAGCCGACCTGTGGCATATCTTTCAAAGAAACTTGATCCTGTGGCATCAGGATGGGCCCCTTGCCTCTGATTGGTAGCCACCACTGCTCAGCTGGTCAAAGATGCTGGCAAACTGACTTTGGGACAATGCTTAAAGGTCACTGCTCCACATGCTATAGAGGGCATTGTCCAGCAGCCTCCAGATAAATGGCTTTCTAATGCTAGGATGGCTCACTACCAGACTTTAGTACTTGATCCAGGGCGTGTAACATTTGCGCCACCTTCCGGACTGAACCCAGCCACCTTGCTACCTGATCCTGAGGTGCCACCCCAGAAGCACGATTGCCTCCAGATCTTGGCGGAGGCCCATGGATGGAGAAAAGATCTTAGAGACACCCCAGTTCCTGGGGTGACAACCACGTGGTTCACTGATGGCAGCAGTTTCCTGTACAATGGAGAACGAAAGGACGGAGCAGCTGTCACCAGAGAAGATGCCATCATCTGGGCAGCCAGCCTTCCCCCTGGCACTTCTGTCCAACGAGCAGAACTTATTGGACTTACCAAAGCTCTGAAACTAGGACAAGGTAAGAGACTAAACATTTATATGGACAGCAGGTATGCTTTTGCAACGGCCCTTGTCCACGGGGCCATATATCAACAGCGCGGACTCCTAACTTCAGACGGGAAAGAAATCCGCAATAAAAAGGAAATTCTTGACCTGCTCCAGGCCCTACATCTGCCTAAAGAGGTAAGCATCATTCATTGTCTAGCTCACCAAAAGGGGGACACTTAGATAATACGTGGCAACAACTTTGCGGATCAAATGGCAAAGCAAGCTGCCCTGGGAGAAAATTCTGATGTCTTATTCTCAGGACTGATAGAACAACAGGTCAGTTTAAATGCTCTGACTGATGCCGAGCCCCCTACTTATCAAATTCAGTGCTCATGGACCAAAGGAGTTCCACATCTCACTTATACTCCTGAGGAGGAAACATGGAATCATAGGTTTAAGGGTAATTACTTCCAAAATAACTGTTGGAAGACTATAAAGGGAGAAATCATCCTCCCAAGAGAACAAGCTAGAGATTGGATATCTCAACTACACCACTGGACACATTTAGGCAAAAAGAAATTAATTGAGCTCGTAAAGGCTTCTCCAATGTTTGTTCCCACCTTAAGAGACTTAATAAATGAGACAGTAGCCACTTGCGACTACTGTCACCGAATTAACAGCTGTAAAAAATATACTGAGATGGGTAAACAGCCTTGAGGTGATTGACCTGGTGTTTACTGGGAAGTTGACTTCACAGAGATAAAACCAGGAAAATATGGATACAGGTATTTACTAGTCTTTGTAGATACTTTTTCAGGCTGGGTAGAAGCTTTCCCAACTAAACATGAAACTGCCTCAGTGGTTGCCAAGAAGATTCTAGAAGAAATCCTGCCTCAGTTTGGAATCCCTAAGGTAATAGGGTCAGATAATGGTCTGGCATTCGTTTCTCAGGTAAGTCAGGGCATCAGTCAGGTATTGGGGATAAATTGGAATCTACATTGTGCTTACCATGCCTAGAGTTCAGGACAAGTAGAAAGGATAAACAGAATGATAAAAGAGACCTTGACTAAATTGGCCTTAGAGACTGGCTCGGACTGGGTGATGCTCCTCCCTCTAGTCCTATTTCGAGTGCGAAATACTCCTTAGAAGCTTAGGTTGACTCCTTATGAAATCCTGTTTGGGTCCCCCACCCAATAATGGATACTGGCTCTAGCTTTCAGTTGTCCGATAATCATCCCAGAGATATAATGACAAGGTTAATGGCCCTACAAACTTTACATCAAGAAATCTGGTCTAAATTGTCTGCTTTCTATGCCCTGGGTACCCCTGACATTCCCCATAAGTACCAGGTTGGAGACCAAGTGCTGGTTCAAAGACATCGAGCTGTCTCACTTGAACCCCGCTGGAAAGGACCCTACACTGTCCTATTGACCACTCCCACTGCGTTAAAAGTAGATGGCATATCATCTTGGATTCACACCTCCCACGTAAAGCCGGCTCTACAGTCCACCAACTCTTGGGAGGCCTACAAGACTGACAATCCCCTAAAGATTAAGATCAAAAAAATCAACTAACCTGATGACCTGTATGTTACTCCAACCCTGTCCTGAACCCCCTCCCATAGGATGGACTCTCGTTATTCCTGATGCTTTTGATTCCTGTGGACAGAGGATTTGGGGACCCCCAAGAGGTCCGAGAGATACTTCAAAAACAATGATGGGACCCAGTTCTTAAATCATGAATTGTAGCTACTATTTTAAGATTAAAATAGTTTTCAAAAAGAATGGGGGAAATGAAGGACCCAGGTTAGTCACAGAAAAGCCATTTTATAGATCAGGCTAAGAAAATTTTTCCACTGCCTCAGAGAGACCCCACCCCTCCCAACTTGGGAAGTCCCGAGCTATCTTAAGCTGCCGCTTCCTGTTATGGTCAGCCCACATCTGCTAACACCAACGTCTCAGAATGCCGAAACCTTCCCCCTTCCCGCGCGCACCTTGCTATTTGATTTAACCAATCAGTTTAAAAGTCAACCAATGTGACCAAAGTTGTACCAGTCAGCTAACCCGCCATTTTGCTTCTGTAAGGGTATAAAAAGCCCTCACTTCTGCATTTCGGGGTCTCTCTCGCTCTCTCCTTCGATGGAGCTGAGTAGACCCCGATGTGCCAGACAATACAATCCTGTGCTTTTGCAGTGGCTCTGGCCTCCCTCTCTCACTGGGAACTCTCTGGGTAGGCTCAGAATTCCAAATTGGGGTTCGAGTCTTACAGGATAAAGCATTAATTGTAATATTAGTAATAGTACATATATTCAATCTATTGTTGTTGTTAAATGCCATATATAGTATATAGCATAAACAGAAAATAAATAATAAAATGGTAGACAAATACCACTGTATAATTACATTCACTTTAAGTGGTCTAAAAAGAGCAAAGTAACATGTAGAGGTAGATTATATTAAATTTAAAAACTAAGACACAACTACATGTTATCTACATGAGGTCTCATGTAAATATAATCATATGCAGATTAAAAGAAAAAAAAGAATGTGGTTGGTCATATAAACATTAACAAAAGAAAGATGGATTAGTTACATTAATGTCAAACAAAATTGACTTCAGAGCAAGGAAAATTATCAGGATTAAAAATGAGAAAAGGGTTAATTCACCATGAATATATAATTTTAAAATACCTAACAACTGAATTCCAAAATACATGAAGCAAAATCTGCTAGAAATAAAAAGAAAAAATAGACACTCACATTCCTCTCTTAGCAATTAATAAAAAAGGCAGAAAATCAGGGAGAATATAGATAATATTTTAAAACTAGACTTCAGTAAAATAAAACAAACTTCTCTGCAAAAGACATTGTTTAAAAGAATGAAAAAACAAGCTACAATTTGGGAAAATATATTTTCAAATCACATGCATAAAAAATGTCTTCACCCAAAATATATAACTTTCAAAACTCAGCAATAGAAAAGAAAACAATGAAATTTTTAAAAAAGCAAAAGATGTTAGAAGATACTCCACAAGAGCTATATAAAATTGAAATAACTACATGAAAAAGTGTTTAAAATCAATGACTGACTACATCAGGAGTTGTTATGGGTCTTCATAAATGAAATTCAATTCAGTTAGCTAAATGTTTACATAATAAAATATGGAAAATACAAGAAAAGGTTCAATGCCTTATAGTAAAATATTCACAATTTTTATTTCATTTTATTTTGTAAGAAAAAGAAATAATGGGAATATCTTGTTGTTGTTGCATAGCAACCCTCATAGGGTTTTCAATGGCTGTTTCAGGATTACCTAGAGAATGGATTGCCAAGTCTTTCTCCCATTTTTGCGGTGCTGGGAATGGAAATTGGGACCTCAGAGACTGCAGAGCAGTGCTCAACCAACTGAGCTAAATCCCAGCCCAGGGAATATCTTAGGGTGTAGAAATTTAGAATGAAAATATGTGAAATATGATCATGATTCCTTCTTTTTATGTAAAAAGACACTCTCATATACTTCTATGTGGGGTGCATACTTGTAAAATGTGCTAGAGGATTAATTTCAATATTTAAAATAATTCTGAAAGCAGGATAACTGTTTAGCATATAATTTGTTAGCTAATATTTAGCATATAATATATCTACAGCATTTTGGAAAGGATATGAAGTTGATTATCATCACAAAGCATCTCAACAATTAAGTACCTATTACGTTACTTCTATCTATAAGAAGCCTCCAGCCGTAGCCCTGTGGCATCCGATCCTATCAGATGTTGGAAGCTAAGCAGGGTTGGGCCTGGTTAGTACTTGAATGGGAGACCACCTTGGGACACCAGGTGCTGTAGGCTTGGGAGAAGGACCCGGCAACCCACTCCCAAAAATCAATCCACCATTGAAAACCTTATGAATAGAAGAGAAGAACTGACAACAGTGTTTCGCCTGTTTTACACAAGGACACTGAGTGGGATACCGACTCAATGGCACCTAACAACAACAACATCTATAAGAAAGTTGAGGTTTAGAAAGTCTAGTCCAAGTCCATATGATTAGTAGAAATAGAGCCAAACAAACCTGAATCAATCAGTCATTGAAAACCCTATGAATAGAAGAAAAGCAATGACACAGTGCTAAGCATAGCACAGTCTGAGAGAGTATTTCATTCTGTTGTACACTGGGTCAACTATGAGTAACAGCACCTAACAACAATAATTTTAAAAAATAATTTTAAATGATTACTTTAACAATCACTTTTTGAAAAATAACTATTAAAATCCTATTTATTTGGAAAACTTTGGAAAATGATTGCAAATATCTCTTATCAGTATCATTTATGAGAGTGAATGTTCCAAAAGCATCATATTTAATAGTGAATGTTTTATAATAAACCTGCCAGTTAGCTCAGAAGATCTATGAGGAAAACAGAAGCAGTAAAGGGGCCAAGTAAGAAAGGAACCCTTGATTAAAAGGTAAGAACCAAATTCCTTGGTTCTGTCAAGAATAGAGATTGGTTAATACTAGGTGTTAATAGTATGTGCTAGAATGTATAGTGGCAGATCAAATGTTAATACACAAGATCATGGGATCTTCTTGCTACAAATAAAGAAATGAATTATTCTTTTTCTGCTTGTTTTCTATCTTTCTTGTTTTTTTCTAATTTTTCTAGTTTTTAATTTAAAATACTGAAACCACATGCTTGCTGAAAAACTACTTTTTATTTTCTTAAAATGTATACCCTCTTCTTTCTAGATTTCCAATTTAAATGTTATTCCCTAAATTTGTACTGCAACATAACAGAAAATATAAAGAACACATCCAAACCCCTTCATAATTTTAAAAAATGCAAACAGCCTGTCCTCTACCTTCACTGATTTCAATGAAGGTAATGGAAGAAGAACTGGCTGACTAATATGTAATTATAGTGGCATAAATAATAACATGATAATCACCTCTGCTTTGTTGCATTGTTTCTCACCAGGTAGCTTCTGTGACCTCTTATCCACAGAACATAGATCATTGATGAGTAATAACTGCCATTAATTTCAATGCTAAAGATTTGTTTCTTCACTTTGTTTCAGAATAAATGCCTTGATGTTAATTGCCTTACTGTTTTGCTCTAGGTTAAATTTCCTCTTGTTTTAAAAAATGGCAAAATAAAGTTTCATCCAAGTGAAAAAAAATTATTTTTGACAGAAATTACTGGCACACATTGTTAAATATATTTTAAACTAACCTCATTATGCCTGCAGCCATTCCACCATGGCATCAGATCTCAGAAGCTAAGCAGGGTCAGGCCTGGTTAGTACCTGGGTGGGAGACCACCAGGGACCACCAGGTGCTGTAGGCTTGGGAGAAGGTCCTGGCAACCCACTCCCAAAGAGCAATCAGCCATTGAAAACTCTACAAATAGCAGAGAAGCAGTAACAATACTGCTTTGGCTGTTGTACATAGGGTCATTATAAGTTGGATACTGACTCACCAGGACCTAACAACAACAACAACAACAACAGCAACCTCATTATTTTCTTGTTAGTCATTAATCATTAATTCTACAGAATATATCAACAAAATATGAATTAAGATGACTTTTATCCAGTACATGGAGGTTGAACCCAAGGCCTCATGCATGCTTTGCAAGTGCTCTACAACTGAGCTGCACCCCCGGTCCACTTTTTATTTTTTATTTATTTTTTTCTTTTTTCCCTTTATTGGTAAATGTTTGTGGGGTACAGAGTAACACAGCATTTGCTTTTTCCATTAGCAACTATTACATCACTTTTGGTTATACTTTCATCAACTTATGAGGTTTATGGAATGTTTTGATTAATATAGACTCAAAATTGTATGCATATTTAGGTTTTTGAGACAGGGTCTCACTAAGTTATGTGGCTGCCTCTGGCCTTGAAACTGAGATCCTCTTCACTCTACCTCCTGAGTTGCTGGGATTACAGGCATGACTCACTGTACCCAGAAAATGAAACTATTTTTAAAGTATGTGATATATAAATGTCTTCTGTGATTCCCCTCCATATTATTCTCTTCAATTTTTATACCAAGTTGGAAAATGATATATTTTATTATGACTTTTATGAGTTATCAAATATCAGCATTTCCAGATTTCCACCTCCAACAAATCTAGTCCTTGTCCTTGGAGTTCATGCTCCTTATGAAAAGAATTTATGTTTATTTGTTACTGGTGCTTGACTAGAAATACCTTATATAGTACCAATTTGCTTCCTACCATCTATGTAACCCAGAAATTTGGAAACATGTATGTATCACATTGGCATTTGCTTTTCATGCAGCCAGAGGACTTGCTCAATTTAAGAAAGCAAAAGAGCTAAAAGTGAGAGTGTGGGGAAAGAAAATGTTGATCATGAAATGCATATTGGAGAACATAAGCCTCACCAGTCAGCCAAGCTGTGAAGGAAGAGTTTAATATAGAAAGATTTCTCGAGACTTAGTTTATCATGTATTCTTTAAACTTAGTGATAAAAAAAAATGGAAAAAAAAAAAAAGATCCTGCCTCAGGATCATTAGATGAATGTATTAAGGAGAAATGCACCTAAAACTAATCATACACACCATTCTTTCTATTTATTTTTAAAAAAGGATTCCAGCAAAACAGCCAGTGAGTAATTTAAAAAACAATGTGTATTGTCTCCTCTTAAATATTTGAATGAACTAACTTATTCCTAGACCAAAAGTTAGTAAATACCAGTAAAATAATTTAAAATAGAGTGCTGCTCTGCACTCCCTAAGGCCCTGGGTTTAATCACTAGCACAAAAAAACAGAAGGATGTGGCAATCCCCTCCCGAAGCAATCCCAAAACAATCCTCCATTGAAAACCCTATGATGGTCGCTATGAGTCAGACCCTACTCAAGGGGACCCAGCAACAATAATATCATATAAAAAATACTTTGGATCAAAGGACAGGAAAGTTCAATTTAGAAAATAGGATAGTACAGTCAGAACAAAAATACATTGATTATTTGGACAAAAAATTAATATTTATAAAATTAAAAACCCTATCAACATTTTCTAGACAAGTACAATGAGAACCAGAGTCTATTCAACATGACATTCACAATGTCCAGTACATAATCCAAAACTATTTCACATATTATTTCATAAAAATGTGACTTCTCAGGAAAAGCAATTAACTAAAGTTGAAGTCAAGATGATTCAGATGTCAGAATTATCAGGCAAATACCATAAAGCAGAAGTTATAGCTGTGCTTTACCTGGTAGCATGTAACTATGTTGAACTTAAATGACAAGGAAGTAGAAATTCTCAAAAAGCAACATTTTTAAGACAACCAAATAAAAACCTTATAACTGAAAAAAATGTAATGTCTAAAATTTAAAAGCTTACCCAATGGAATCAATAGAAAAATAGGAGATGAGAAACAAGAAGTCAGTAAACTTGATTATAATAGAAATTTTCTAATTTAAAGAACACAAATTAAAGAAGATTATAGAATAATACATAGAAATTTTGATATCTGTAGGACAACATCAAAAAATTATATACATATGTCATTGGAGTTCCAAAAAGTAAGGAGAAAGATATTGGGGAAGAAAAATTATTTGAAGAAATAATAGTCAAAGCCTTGTAAAACATGTGAAGGAAAACACCTAACAAATTCAAAGAAAATTACATTCAAGTTTACTATGATAAGAACACTGAAAACACAGATAAATGAAAATGTTTGGAAACATAAAAAGAAAATGACACACTGTATATATATATTATGAATTTCTCATCAATAACCCTGAAGGCCAAAAGGTAGCAGAATATCTTTACACTACGAAGGTAAAGAATTGTCAAGTCAGGCAAGGCAGTACCATTGCTGTTTAAGTGGCTGTGGGCCTAACAAAGGATCTGTCATTTTCTTTTTCAAGTAGATTATACAGTAGACAACTTTAGTGACTAGGCATGTGGCTGACATGGTGGGTGTAACTTAGAGAAATGGCATGGCACAGTTTATGAAAGGGAATTCATTGGAGAAGAGACTGAAGTATATTGGGAAGTGGGATTTGAACAGCACATGTACTCTAGTTTGCTCAAATAATTGCAGTTTACAGTTTACATGTGCTGACTCATAAATTTTGTTTCTGTCACCTAAAGGAGAGCTCCTAGAATTACTACAAAGGCCATACCTGCCACATTTGTAAAATGGTGGTTTCGCCCCTGCCCTCTGTCATGAGGACCCTCAGGATTTGAGAGAAGTGATCTCAATGGGTAGGAAAGAACCTGTGGCGGAGGTGATTTGGGTTACACTGAGCTCCATATGCCAGTGGATATGAAATCCTCACATAAACCAAACCTACTACTTACCAGATAATAGCCTTTAACTTCAACTCCAACCTCATATATGTGGCCCTGCTAGGTCATATGGAACTCAAGCTTCCCAGATTTGCCCTAATATCAAGGTGGTAGCCCAAATGAATTGGAGGCAGAAGGAGTCAAGGAGGAAGGGCTGTTGATGATCTTTCTCCTGTTAAAGAGACATATGCTCTAGAGCTGCTCCAGCACTTGTAGTTTCTGGTTTTCCTTAATATTGAATACGGATTAGAAGAAAAATCAGATGACCCTTAACTGCAAAAATGTTTATAAATAGCCTAGCCTTCTTACATTTTGGGATAAAGTTATGAACTTTGTAACTTTGTAGAGCAAGATGTAAAGCAAATACAAGAGGAAAACAAAGAACTTTTAATAAATGACAAAAAATAAAAATAAAAAATAAAAAAAGAATTGTCAAGTAAGAATTTTGTTAACACCAACCAAAAATATCCTTTAGGACTAAGAATGAAGTAAAAGTAGTGTTCCAAAAATAATAACTAAGAGAATTAGTACCAGACATCTGCTTTACCAAAAATGCTAAGGCACACTTCTTCAAGCAGAAGAGAAATGATACCGGAATTGGTCAAAGACAAAAAGAATCTTAAATGCCACAAGAAAAAAACAGATTCATCACATACAAGATAATGCTCATAATGCTCAGTGGAATTCTTAACCAAGACATTAAAAGCCAGGAAGGATTTGAATGATATATTCAAAATTCTGTCAACCAATAACATTTACCCATCTTTCAAGAATAAAAGAAAGATAAAGACTTCCCTTGCCAAAAAAAAAAAAAATTGAAAAAGTTCATCACTAGATCTGACTTATTGTTGATGTTGTTGTTGTTGGTAGGTGTTTGACTCATAGCAACCCTGTGTACAACAGATGAAACACTATTGATATGCTTGTTTGCTGTTCATAGGGTTTTCAATGGCTGCTTGTTTTTTGGGAGTTCGTTGCTGGGTCCTTCTCCAAAGCCTACAACACCTAGGGTTCCCAGGTGGTCTCCCATCTAAGTGCTAACAAGGCTCAACATGCTTAGCTTCCAAGATCTGATGGGATCAGACGCCACAGGGTACAGCTGCAGGCTAGATCTGACTTATAAGAGGTACTAAAAGAATTTGTTCAAGGTGAAATGAAAAGACACTACGTCACAACATGAAAGCAGATAAAAGGATAAATCTCACTGGTACAGGTCAACATATGGACAATGCAGAAAACCGTAATCTAAAACAAAAAATAAAATAATTACAACCACAGAAATTTATAATGTAAATACAATAAAGAATTAATATCTTTTAATAACCACTTAAAATAATTTATGGTAAGGTATAGTGTTTCTATATGTCATTCAAATTAAATTATTACTAAGCTTAAAACGTGCACCTATAACACTAAGTTTTATAATCCTAAATTTAACCCACAGCAACTATACCCACACAAAAAGTCTATGGTAAACACACAAAAAAGAAAAAGAAAAGAATCAGGGCATGCTGATATATATATATCAGCATATATATATATATATATATATATATATATATATATATCCAAATCACAAAGAAATACTAAAGAATATGTGAGGAATCAGAGAAACACAAAAGAAAAAAATCAGTGAACAAAATGGCAAGGTTATTACCTACCAAAATTATAAATGCAAAGAGTCAAAACTCTCCCATCAAAAGGCAAAGAGCAGATGAATATATTTTTTAAAAAAACGTAATGTAAATATGACGTTTTGTCCACAAGAGACTCATTTTAGATTTAGGACACTAAATTTGAGTAGTTAAAATGAAAGTGACATTCCATTCAAATGATAACCTAAAGAGAGCAGGGGCAGCTGTACTTGTATCAGACAAAATAGACTTTAAGTAAAAAAATATCGTAAGACATACAGGACAAAATTACTTGATGAAAAATAGTCAATTCAAAAGTGATATAGAACTATTATAAATATATAAGCACCCATCAAAACACTTAAATATATAAAGCAAACTGACAAATCTGAAGGCATAAAAAGACTAATACCACAAAAATCAAACAAAAAGACTCCACAAGATAAGAGAACTACAGGTCAATACCTCCAATGAATATAGATTCAAATACCCTCAATAAAATACTAGCAAACCAAGTTCAGTGATATGATAAAAGTATGATACAATTTGGGCAACTGCAATTTACCCCTAGGATGCAGGATGGTTCAAGACATACAAAGCAATCAATATGAAATACCACATTAAGAGAATAAAACATAAAAACAACATGATCATTTCAATAGATGCATAAAAAGTATTTGGTCAAAAAACTCCATTCACAATTCTTTTAAAATATCTCCTAACAAAATACATGTACAAAAAACTTAAAACAATAAAAAGCATAGATGAAAAGCCTACAGCTAATATCATAATCAATGGGAGGGGGAGACTTGAAAGTTGTTCCCTATAAAATCTAATACAAAAGCAAGAATACTCCCTTCCACTATTTAGTAAAGTAGGTAGATTTGTTATTGTTTTTAGGTGCTGTCAAGGCAGGTCCAACTCATAGTGACACTATGTACAACAGACAAAACACTCCCCAACACTGTGCCATGCCCAGCACTATTGTCAGTGCTTTTCTGCTATTCACAGAGTTGTCAATCATTGTCTTCTGGGAGTGGGCTGTCAGGTCCTTCTCCCAAGCCTATAGCACCTGGTGTTCCTAGGCTGTCTCACATCCAAGTACTAACCAGGCCCAATCCTGCTTAGCTCCCAAAGTCTGATGAGATTGGATACCAGGGTGGTACAGCTGCAGGCATACAGAATTGGATTTTTTGAATAAAAAAAAACTTGATCTACTCAAAATATAGAAAACACTATATGACAAAGACAGACTGCACATTCTTCTCAGGAATAAAGGAAAGTTACCAGAATAGACAATATGCTGGCCTCTAAATGTCTCAATAAATTTAAAACAAATGAAATTTCAAAGAGTATGTTCTTTGACTAAAGTATTGCTGAACTAGAATCAATAATAGAAAAATGATCTGGAAACTTCTAAATATTTTGAAATTAAGAAACATAAGAAATAATACATGGGTCATATAAAAAACTCACAATATAAATAAGAAAATACTTTAAATTAAATTAAAATGAAAGTACAGTATAAATGACTATGAGATGAGGATTAAGCTGTACCTTGAGGGAAGGTAAATTAAAGTACATATGTTATAAAAAACAATAAACAAATGAGTGAAATCAGCAAGATAGCAGAATAGGAAGCCTTGGGCCCTCCTCCCCCGATGGAGGTAGAGATTTCAACAATTCATGGACCAATTGCTTCTGTGGGAAATTCACAACTATAGTAAGAAATTCGTTCACTCTAAGTGAAAGAAGAGCAAATTGCATGTGATTGTTAACTTGATTAGGTTAAAAAACACCTAGACATTAGCGAAGTACAACCCTGAATGTGTCTGTGATGATGTTTCCAAAGACAATCAGGTCATGAGGGAGTAATCATGGTTCATAATATGATGGCATTACTGGGAGATAGTGAAAAGTAGGAGGTAGCACTTAGTTGGACAAAGTAGGTCATTGAGAGGGGTGTCTTTGGGACTGTATCTCACACTGGCCCCTTCCTGTATGCCCTCTCTCTTTGCTTCCTGTCAGCCATGATGTGAACTGCTCTGCTGTTCCACAAACTCCCCCACCATGATGAGCTGAAATCTCTTAAACCATGAGCCAAAATAAATCCTTCCTCTCTTAAGTTATACTTTCAGGTATTTTGTTAACAGTGACAAAAAAAGAAAGTAACTAATACACTGAAACAAAACCCTGAAGGAAAATTCCTAGCACTCTTTCACCACAAATGGCATGACTGGGAGAAAGCCACCAATTCCCAATTTTTCCCTGGAGAGGGAAATTGTTAGATTATACACCCAGTATTCTGATAAGGTGAGGGGTTTCTGAAGGACTGACTTCCATATATCTTGAATCTGACAACAGATGCTCTCCAATTTAAGATAGAGATATGTCCCAATAAACCTATTATAAATTGAAAATAACATATCAAAAATGCATTTAATGCATTTAATGTATCAAACATTATAGCTTAGCAAGATACACTGTAGAATACTGGCTGTTCACCTTCATGATCATGTAGCTGACTTAGATATGTAGTTTTCTGCTGCTGTCCAGAATCCCAAGAGAGTATCCTACCACAAAGAACTAGCCTGGGAAAAAAAATCAAACTTCAAATCTGGAAGAATAGTTTCTACTGACATATCATTTTCATGCCATCATAAACTTGAAAAGTAGTAAATCAAAACATTGTAAGTCAGACCATCTTTACTGACAGGAATGGATGCACCAGACTGGGGTCACTGAGAACAAAGGAAATCAACATGTCCCAGAATCTGCATTTCCAAATCTCCATACTAAGTGGAGGACCAATACCATGGTTTAGATACAACAGAAAGGCTGCATGTATAACAAAAAGACACTAGGGGGAACTCCTGAGTAGAAAATGCCAAGAAAAAACATTGAAGAAATGCTAGCATCTTTGATAAGTAGTGCTGGAAAATTTTATATCCACAAGCAGAAGTATGAAACTAGACCCCCGTCTCTCACCATACACAAAAATCAACTCAAAGTAGGTTAGTAACTTAAATGTAAGACCCTAAAACTATGAAACTACTGAAGGACAGGAGAAACACTTCAAGACATTGGTATAAAGATTTTTGAAGTATAACATAAAAAATACAAGTTAAAAAACTAAAATTAGACAAATGTGATTATATCCAACTAAAAAGCTTCTGCATAGCAAAGGGAATAATCAACAGAGTAAAAAGACAATCTACAAAATTTGAAAAAATATTGGCAAACTACCATTTAATGAGAGTTAATGATCAGAATATATAAGGGATTCAAACAACTCAAGGTTAGGGTTTAGCTCAGTTGGTAAATTGCTGCTCCATGTGCTCTGAGGCCCTGGGTTTCATCCCCAGCACCACAAAAATGGGAGAAGGATCTGGCAGCCCACTCCTGAAACAGCCACTGAAAACTCTATGAACAGCAGAAAAGCACTGGTATAGTGCTGGGTGTGACACAGTGTCAGCAAGTGTTTCATTTTATCTTACATAGGGTCACTATGAGTTGGACTTAACCCAATGGTACCTAACAATGAAAACAAACAACTCAATAACAAAGAACCCAACTAATCTTAATTTAAAAATCGACAAAAATACCCAAACTTCTCAAAAAAAAAAAAAAATAAGACATACACATGGCCAATAAGTATATGCTCAAAAACACTATACATCAGGAAAATGAAAATCAAAACCACAATAAATTATTATCTGGGTTCAGTAAGAATGGCTACTATCAGAAAGAAAAAAAGATAACAAGTGTTAATGAGGATTCAGAGAAAACAGAACCTTTGCCCATTGTTTGGGGGCATGTAAATCAATGCAGCCACTGCAGAAAACAGTATGCAGTTTCCTTTAAAAATTAAAAATAGAAGTACTATTTTATCCAGCAATCTCAATAGTGGATATATGAGATAAAATCAGTATGCTGAAGACATAATTGAACTCCCATGTTTATTACCACATAATTCACAGTAGCCAAGATATAGAATCAACTCATGTATCCATCAACTGATGGGTAAATGAAATATGGTATGCATACATAATGGAATAGTATTCAATCATAAAAAGGAATAAAATCCTATAATTTGTGACTACATAGGTGAACCTGGTGGACATTATGCTAAGTGAAAAAACACAGACACAGAAAGACAAATACTATATGATCTCTGTCAAATGTGAAATCTAAAAAAGTTGATCTCAGAGAAGTACAGAGTAGAAGAAGTTGGTCAATAGTTTCGAAGTTACAGTTCAATAGAAGATAAAGTTCTAGTGTTGTATTGCCCAGGTTTGTTTTTGTTGTTAGGTGCCATCCAGACATGTCAAACTCATAGAAACCCTCATAGAGTTTTCAATGGCTGATTGTTTATGGAATGTTTTGGGAGTGGGCTGCCACATCCTTCTCCTGTTTTTGCAGTGTTGAGGATTGATAGGGCCTCAGAGAGTGCAGAGTGGTACTCTACTAACTGAGCTACACCCAAGCTGGCTATGGTGGTGCATACGGGTAATCAACTTGCTGAAGAGGATGAAGCAGTAGGATTGTGAATTTGAAGCTAGCCTGGGCTCCAATTATTGCCCAGGAAGGTGACTATATTTAACAGTAAAGTACCGTGTATTTTAAAATAGCTAGAAGAGAGGGTTTTGAATGTTCTTACCACAAAGAAATGACAAATGATTGAGGTGATAGATAGATTAATTACCCTTACTTGTTCACAACACAACATATACATATATCAAAACCCCACAAATATGTACTGTCATTACATTAATTAGAAATAAAATACAACTTTATTAAGAACCATCACAAGAGACAAAGAAAAATATTGCATAATGGCAAAAGGGTCATCAGGAAGATACAACAGTTATAAATATGTACCTACAATCAAAATCTCCAAATAAGAAGTAAACATTTATAAAAGAGAAATAGAGAGCAACACAATAGTAGGAGACTTCAATACCCCCTTTCAGTTATTTATAATAAAAGTAGACATAAAATCAACAGGAAAGTACAGTATAAAACACTATAAACTAATTGGATCTAACAGACATAAACAAAACACTGCCCCAAAACAGCAGAATACTCACTCTTCTCAAGTACACATGGAACATTCTCCAAGACACACCACACATTAGCCTCAAAACAAATCCCAACAAATTTAAAAAGATTTAAATCATACAAGTAACTTCTCTGACCACAATGGGATGAAACTAGAAATTAATAGAAAGAAAACAGGAAAAGCTACAAATATGTAAAAGTTAAACAATACACTCTTATACAAACAATGGGTCAAAGAAAAAATCACAAGAGAATTTAAAAACTATCTGGAGATGAAAACAAAAACACATACCAAAATTAATGGGATGCAGTGGGAAGTACTAAGAGGTATGTTTATAGCAGTAAATACACTTTAAAACAAGAAAATTCTCAAATCAACACCTTACTGGTTCAGATGATTCCTCAGGGATGGACATGTTGATTGCTACACTGCCACAAACACATAGCATGCCTTGGGTGGGGATGGGGATAGTGAGGTAGTCCTGCACCCATGGCAACAGAGTGGTTCAGAAATATAAAAGTTAGCTAGGTCTATTGTAATATATCAACCTTCCTTCCTGGAGGGAAAGGAGGGAGGGTCATAAGACTCTCCAATGAAGGAAATATATATTTGTTGTTAAATGCTGTCAAGTTGGGGAGAGGACAGGAGAAGTGAGAGACAAAGAGGAACCTTCTTGGCCACACAACTGCCCATGTGGCTGCCAGGGAATCATACACCACTCCTAAAAGTAAGGCCACTTGGGAAGGAGAGAGGACTTCCCTGTAAGGAAGATCACTTAGGAAGGAGAGAGGACAGTTCCTGTGAAGAAGATCACTTGGGAAGGATAGAGGCCTTCTTCTATGAGGAAACTCACTTGCAAGAGAGTTAATGGGGATGCAGCTTTGAGAAGTCTTGGTGAGAACTTCTTGGGAGTAGGGAATTCCTCTCCTCCATGTAGCCATATGTAAAGGCTCCCCATGCGTTACAACCCCTGTATAAACTTAGGTTCACAAAGTTTAACATGATCCATCCTTTGATCTGTCTGCAGTTCCTTTGGCTTTCATGAAACACTATGATGTAAGGAACTAGAAAAATAAGCTAAAGCCAATATTACTTAAGGAAGGGTATAATGAAAGAGAAGATACAAATGAAAAAGAGAATAGAAAACTAGAAAAAAATCAATGAAATGAAGTCTTTTTTATAAACAAAATTGATAAACTCAGATTGAGAATAAAAGAAAAAAATCAGAAATGAAG
>VMDO01029825.1:0-22128 GCA_007922755.1 Pedetes capensis | reverse complement strand
ACTAAATCTAGCAAGAGATATACAATACCTGTATGTAAAAAACAAAAACTGTATTAAAGAATTAAATGAATGGAATTATTTGATATTATAAAGATGTCTCTTCTCCAAATTGACTTAAAGATTCAATGCAGTGCCAATCAAAACCCCACGTTGTTTAGGAACTTGAAGCTTCCATGCAGGAAAGCAAAGAGTCAGAACTAGCCAAAACACTCCTTACAAAGAAAAAGGCATCAAGAATAACTACCAAAGTAAAATGAGTAAAACTATTTATTGGTGCAGGGATAGCAATATAACTGATGCAACAAAAAAGCCCAGAAACAGACCTGTGCACATGGGTAAACTGCTTTAGGATACAGATGGTGTTGCAGCTCACCAGGGAAAGGACTGCCTTTTTCAATAAATGATGAGGCTGGGTCAGCTCCCTATCCATGGAGAAGTAAAACTGGATGCCTACCTCAATCATATGCCAAAATTAATTCTGCATTAGGGATTTAATTGTGAAGAGCAAAACTATAAAAATTTAGCTTACAAAGAATTATCTTTATGATCTCAGGAAGAGGAAGACTTGAAAAATTATATAAGACAGGAAAACACAAACCACAAAGAATAAAATTTGACCTCATTAAAAATTCAGAACTATTATTCAAAAACTTGATACAAACCGAACCAGTCATGAACTGGAAAAATATGAGATGGAAATGCTTACCTTCCAGAATAAAGAACTCCTATAGATCAATTTCCCCCATGTGTCTGTCAGCTTGTTATGCCTTGAGGGCTTATGTGTTGCTGCAATGCTGAAAGCTATGCCACTGATATTTCAAGTACCAGAAGGGCTATCCATGGTGGAATGGTTTCAGCTGAAATCCCAACTAAAACAGACTAGGGAGAAGGACCTGGCAGCCCACTCCCGAAACAATTAGCCATTGAAAACCCTATGAGTAATAGAGAAGCACTGCCAAATATAGTGCCAGAAAATGAGCCCCCCACCCCCAAGGCTGGAAAGCATTCAAGAAATGATTGGGGAAGAGTTGTCTCCTCAAAGTACAGTCAACCTTAATGATAGGAATGGAGTAAAGCCCCTGGGACCTCCAGTTGCTGATATGGCATGACTCAAAATGAGAAGGAACATAGTGGCTGTAACATTGGGCTCAAACAAAAAGATTGTGCTCATGGCATAGTGTTGAGCAGTGTTTCGTTCTGTTGTACATAGGGTCACTATCAGTCAGACCCAACTCGACACCACCCAACAACAACAAAATAGACCAACTGGGAAAAACACAAACAACCAAACAGAAAAGTGGCCAAAAGACACGCATAGACATTTCACAGTAGAGGAAACATGAATGACTCACACCTACAAAATGTTTCAACATATGAAAATATGCTCAATCTCTTTTCCAAAACACATATTTTAGAACAAATGAGATACCCATTTGTCAGCCACTAGATTGGCAATTTTTAAAAAATGACAAGAGCAGGGATTGGTGAGAATATGAGCATGTAGAATTTTGGAAAACAATTGGACATTAGCTAGTAAATTTACAGGTGCTCATATCTAACCATACACCAATTTCACTGCTAAATATATGTCCTGGAGAAGTTCTTGTCCATGAGAATAGAAGTCTTGTCCAAGTTATACAAGTTCATAAATAGCCCTGTTTGCAATGCAAAACACTTGACACTGGGTACTGATGATAGTATTCTACAGTATAGTAAAAAAATATATATAAGATATACATATAACTGGGTGCCATGGCACATGCCTGTAATCCCAGCTACTCGAGGCAGAGGCAGAAGGATCACAAGTTCAAGGCTAGAGGCAGCCTGTGCAATTTAGTGAGACTTTGCCTCAAAATTAAAGAACAAAAAAGAGGGTCTGAGGTACAGTTCAGTGGTCAAGCACTTGCCTAGCATGTGCAAAGCCCTAGGTTCAACCCCCAGAACCATGGGAAGGAAAATAAAAGATATGCATACAATGAAAGACTTCACAGCAGTGAAAGCAAATGACAATCATATGTACACTTAGATCTTAAAAATGTAATTCCGAGGCCAGACATGGTGGCACAAGCCTGTAATCCCAGCACTTTGGAGGATGAGGCAGAAGGATCATGAGTTTGAGGCCAGCATGGACTATACAGCGAGTTCCAAGCCAGTTTCAAAAAAATCAAATATTTATATTTATATTTATATTTATGTGTGTGTATATATGCACACATACAAATATTGAGTAAAAAAAAGGAGGTCAGAAAAGTATACTCAGAATGACTCCATTTATACAAAGTACAAGAGCCTGTGAAACATATATTGCTTAAGAGTACAAACACAACGAGGCACAGTGGCGCATGCCTGTAATCCCTGTAACTCAGGAGGTTGAGGGAGGAGGATTGTGAATTCAAGGCCAGAAGCAGACTGCATAACTTAAGTGAGACCTTGTCACAAAATAAAAAAAATAAAAACTGGGGCTTGGGGTGCAGCTCAGTGGTAGAGCACTTGCCGAGCATGTGTGAGTCCCTGGTTCAATCCCCCAGTACCACAAAAAGAAAGAAAGAAAGAAAGAAAGAAAGAAAGAAAGAAAGAAAGAAAGAAAATAAACATATGTAATAAAAGTAAAAGAAGAGTGAGGAAGGAAGAGCTTACAGTTCAAGAGAGTGGCCTCTGCAGGGAGAGGAACATGAAGTGCTGGGGGCAGGGGTGAGGGAGGAGGACTGCCATCTATACCCGACAGGAGGGACCAGCAGACCACTGTGTGCCGAAGGAGGACAGAGGCAAAGAGAAAGGGAGCAGAACTAAAGATGCCGCGCCAGAATAACTTTCTCACTTTATTTTTGCCTTGGGCTGAAGTTGCCAAAATCAGAACATGGAAATCAGAACCATCTGTTGACAGGATAAGTTAGTGAACTGGACAGAATTTACCAAGAGAAATTCAGAATAATGTATTTTAGAATCTCCACTGAACCATAGAAAAATGTAAATAAAGCCAGTTTGAGAGAGAAGAAAAGGTGTTATTTCATCATTATTTATATAAAAGTAAATATAGAAATATATATATTTCTTTTATATAAAAGAAATATAGAAATAACCTAAGTGACCATTAATATAAGTAAAATAAAATGTATTAATATGGTGGCATACTATTATAACAGCTGCAAAAATTAAGCAGACCAGGAACAGGGAAAAGGATTGATGGAATAGAATAGAGCTGTTAAATAGATACTACTTATTGTTATTGTTAGATGCCATCAAGTCAGATCTGACTCAGAGTGACCATGTGTACAACAGAATGGAACACTCCCTGACACTGTGCCATGCCAGCACTATGTCAGTGCTTCTCTTCTATTCATAGGATTTTCAATGGCGGATTGCTTCTGGAGTGGATTGCCAGTCCTTCTCCCTAGCCTGCAGTACTTGGTACTCTCTGGCAGTCTCCCATCCAAAGACTGACCAGGCAGATGCTGCTTAGCTTCTAAGATCAGGTGGAATCGAATGCCAAGGTGCTATGGCTGCAGAGAGATACTACTTAGTACAGGTTAAAGAGTCATTTCAAAACAACTGGGAAAATTGGAGTAGTCCATAAGCACCATGAGAGAACTGGCTGCCCACTGCCTCTGTCCACAGCCATTCACAAATAGTTGAAAGCCAGATGGATCAAATAACTCAAACAACTACAATAAAACATAGGTAAATATATACTATGGTCTTGGAATAGGGAAAGTTCCCTTTTAAAGACAACATACACAAAAATGCTATGTAGGGAGAGTGATGATACAAAACATGAAACTTCTATGAAGACACCATTGTTGTTGTTAGGTGCTGTCGAGTCGGTATCCGACTCATAGCGACCCTCATAGGGTTTTCAATGGCTGACTGTTTCGGGATTGCCTAGGGAGTGGATTGCCAGGTCCTTCTCCCAAATATGAAGACACCATTAAGAAAGCTAAAAGACAACTGACAGCCTGAAAGACAGTATCTTACAGCACAAATTATAGACACAAATCAATTATGTGTGTATGCATGTGTGTGTGTGCGCGCGCGCCCGTATCAACAGGATTGGGGTGGGGTTTAGTTCAGTTGGTAAGGTGCTGCTCTGCACTCTGAGGCCCTGGGTTCAATCACCACCACAAAAATGGGAGTAGGACCTGGTAGCCTACTCCTGAAACAGTCCCAAAATAATTAGCCACTGAAAACCCTACATAGGATTGTTATGAGCCGGATCCAACTCAACACCACCTAACAACAAAAACAACGACAGAAAGAGAGAGAGAGAGAGAGAGAGAGAGAGAGAGAGAGAGAGCGCGAGCGCGCACACACTACAAATTCATTTTGAATGAACAAACAACACAAAAGAAAAAACAGGTTAATTATATAAATAGGCAATCCAAAGAATAGGGAATAGAAATACCCAATTAATATGCGGAAGTACTCAAATGATACCTACTATGTAATGAAAGTTTTATATAAGTGATAAAAATATGAGGCTTGAAAATATAAAGCATTAGTGAGGGTGTGAATGAATGGGTACTCTCATATACTGCAAGGCTGAATGCAACCTGGCAATGATATTTTCAGGGGCTATTTGGCAGCATAGATTAAAATGGAAATGGGCATGCATTACAGTTCAGGGATTCCATTCCCAAGAATCCACCCTAAAAAAACCACTCACATATGTGTACAATGCTATGCACTGAAGCATTACTTGTAATAGTGAAAAATATAAATCACCAAAATGTCTATCAGGAGGGGAATAAACTATAACACTCAGGCACTACAAGAGCTTTTAAGAAAAATATAATAAATCTCTAAATACTGACATACACCAGAAGATTGTTGTTGTTAGGGGCCATCGAGTCGGGTCTGACTCATAGAAACCCTATGTATAACAGAATGAACCACTCCCTAATTCTGTGCCTGGCACACAATCTTATTTCCGTTTAAGCCCATTGTGGCAGACACTGTGTCAATCCATCTAGTTCAGGGTTTTCCTTTTTTTCATTGACCTGTCACTCTCCCAAACATGATGTCCTTCTATAGGAATTGGTCCCTCCTGGCTACATGCCCAAAATATATAAGATGCAGTCCAGCCATCCTTGCTTCCAAGGAGCACTCTGGTTGCACTTCTTCTAGGACAGATCTGTTGGTTCTTCTGGCAGTCCATGGTATATTCCATACTAGTCTCCAGCACCATAATTCACAAGCATCAGTTCTTCTCCTGTCTTCGTTACTTAATGTCCAGCTTTCACAAGCATATGACGCAACTGAAAATACCATGGCATGAGTCAGGTACACCTTCATCTTCAAGGTGACATCTTTCCTTTTCAACAATTTAAAGGAGTTTTTTGCAACAACTTTTCGCAATGCAATGAGTCTCCTGATTTCTTGACTGCTACTTCCACAGGTGTTGATTATAGAACCAAGGAAAGCAAAATCTTGGACAGTGTTAATCTTTTCTCCATTTATCTTGAAGTTCCTTACTGACCCTGTTGTAAGAATTTTTGTTTTGTTGATGTGGAGGCGCAATCCATACTGAAGGCTGTGTTCTTCGATCTTCATCAGTAAGTGTTTCAAATCCTCTTCACTTTCAGCAGAGTTGTGTCATCTGCATAATGCAGGTTGTTAATGAGTCTTCCTCCAATCCTGATGCAGGGTTCTTCTGCATAAAGTCCAGATTCTTGGATTATTTGCTCAGCATAGAGACTGAAGAGGCATGAGGAAAGTATACAGCCCTAACGCACACCTTTTTAGACTTGAAACCAGGCAGTATTTCCTTGTTCTCGTCGAACAACTGCCTCCTGGTCCATGTACAGATTCCTCATGAATACAATTAAGTGCTCTGGTGTTCCCACTCTTTGTAGTGTTACCCATAATTTGTTATGATCCACACAGTCAAATGCCTTTGTATAGTCTATAAAACACAGATAGACATCTTTCCAGTATTCTCTGATTTTGGTTAATATCCATCTGCCATCAGCAGTAATGTCCCTGGTTCCACCAGAAGATTGTTGTTATTGTTAGGTGCTGTCAATTCATGTCCAACTCACAGCGACCCTCATAGGGTTTCCAATGGGTGACTGTTTCAGGATTGCCTCGGAGTGGACTGCCACATCCCTCTCCCATTTTTGCAGTACTGGGAATCAAACTTGGGACCTTAGAGAATGCAGAGCAGCATTCTACCAACTGAGCTAAACCCTAACCCCGCCACCAAAAGATAGCCAAGTGATATTCTTAAGTTTAATATAAATTGCAGGAAAACAAATAATAATGTACTAAAACAAAGTCAGTTCTATGTACTTCTAAATGTACATGTATGTATATAAATGCAGAGAAATATCTAGAAAATAACCACCAAGTTTCTAACGGTTAACCCTGTTGAGAGGACTGAGTAGGGGTAAAGGAGAGCCAAGGTGGGTGAGGAGTGTACAATTAGCTTTATCTATATCTTTTGAATTTTTAAAAATAAGAGTATATTCACTTACTTATGTAATTACAAAGCAAATACAATTATACATTTATCATGGTACAGATTTATAAATTCTATGATATAAGCATGGGGGAAGCCCTGTAGGAACATAGTGAAGGGGAAATTAGGGTACAGAAAGAATTTAGAGCAGTAGTGACATTTTCATTGGGCCTTGTTGTATTAATAGGGTTTTGTCAAGCATTTAGAATTTGGTGGAAGACTGTGGCAGATTATATTTTCCAAAAGTGATTGCACCAACACACATCACATCCAATGTGCTTTTCTTTCAATATATTTACCTTCCACCATGAAGAGCTGGAGGTCTATATCCCCTCTCCCTTGAGCATGGGAGGGCTTCCTGATTGCCTTGATGAACAGGGAGCCCCAATGACTCCGAAGATTATCCAGCTTCTGCTGGGTCTTTGCTTCCACAGAATGCTCACCCTGGGAACCCATCCACCATGCTGTGAGGAAGCCCAAAGTAGCTCACGTGGAAAGGCCACACAAATAGGCTCATGTGGAGAGGAATGGAGGCCCCCAGTGGACAGCCAGCAGCAACTACCTGACACACGAGGGAGCAGACCCGCAAAGGATTCCTGCCCCAGCCTTTGAGTTCCCCAGCTGAGGCCCAGATATACATGCTGAAGGGAGATAATCCCCACTGTGCTTTGTCCTAATTCCTGACCCAGAGAATCCATGAGCATTAGAAATGGCTATTTTACACCACTAAGTTTTAGGGCAATGTGTTACACAGCCAAAGTAACTGGAACAAAGACATTCTAAAAGAAACAATAGTCATGGAATCTCACAGAGCATTGTGAGTATTGGCAGTTTGGGGTGATGAGGCCAGAAAGACTGGCTGGGACCAAACTATGAAAATTTCATATGATAATATGAAAAATCAGACTTACCCTGTTGGCAGTGGAGCACTGTTGACAGTTATAAAGCTGGGAAGTAAAATGCTAAGATCTGCATTTTAGCAAGATATCTCTGAAGAAAAGCAAGGAAAGACTGAGAAAAGAAGGACTTAAAAATAGGAAAAGCCCTTCGGATTAAGATGCATCCTAGCCAAGTAAAACAACAGGATCATCCTTCAGGCAACATCTTTTTTGACATTTTTGCCTCTGATGCTCATTCATACTCAGTTTCACTTGTATTAAAATTTTAGAGGTGAAAACTTACAATTACCCAAAAACAGCCTCAGATGTTTATTAGATGCTTTGTTCATAATCACCAAGTTATGAAGCAACCAGTATGTCCTGCGGTAGGTGAATGAATAAACTGTGGCACATCCTATTTAGCACTCAAGTGAGCTATCAAGCTATGAAAAGATGTGGCTGAAACTTAAATGCATATCACTAAGAGAAAGAAGAATCTGAAAAGGTTACATATATATGACTCCAATTCTGGAGGAGGAAAAACTCTGGAGACACTAAAAAGGTCAGTGGTTGTCAGAGGTTGTGGGTGGAGGGCGGCGAATAAACAGACAGGCATAGAGGATGTTTAGGGCAGTCAATAGTACTGGACAATACCGTTACAGTGTTTGCTTGTCATTTGCTCAAGCCTATAGAATATACAATGCCAAGAGCGAAATAACAAGCTATGGACTTGGAATGATAATCATGTGTCAATCCAGGCTCACTGACTGTAACCAATGTGCCACTCTGGGGTGGAGTGTTGAGAGTGGGAGAAGGCTATGCATATGGGAACTCTGTACTTTCCACTCAATTTGGCTGTGAATCTAAAACTGCTTTTGAAAAGAAACTCTATATCTAAAATTGTTAAGAGGGGGCTGTGCACGGGGAGCACACCTGTAATCCATGCCACTTGGGAGGCGGAGGCAGGAGGACTCCAAGGTCAAGGCCAGAGGCAGCCTGCATAAGTTACTGAGGCCCTGTTTCAAGATGTTGTTGTTAGGTGCCGTTGAGTTGAGTCTAAGTCATAGCGACCCTATGTACAAAAGAATGAAACACTCCCCGACACTGCACCATGCCCAGCACTATGTCAGTACTTCTCTGCTATTCATAGGGTTTTCAGTGGCTGACTGATTTGGGATTCTTTCAGGAGTGGGCTGCCAGATCCTTTTCCCATTTTTGTGGTGCTAGGGATCGAACCCAGGGCCTCAGAGCATGCAGAGCAAGCACTCTACCAACAGCTAAGAACAGGGGGCTGGGGATGCAGCTCAGTGGTAGAGCACTTACAAAGTATGTGGAAGGCCCTGGGTTCAGCCCCCCAGTACTGTCAAAAAAATAAAAAAGTTAGAAGGGAAAATGTTAGGTGATGTTAGAATACAAAAACAATTTCTTTACTGCTCTTCTTTCAAGCTTCTGGATTCAAGATCCGTTTAGTTAAAAGGTATTATAAGAATTCCAAGCTGGCTGTCTAAAAATTGTCATCATTTGCAACTAATTATCCATGTGCATGCCATCTTATACAAGTATCACTAAAACCCTCAATTTCTTGCTTTTGTGTTTATTAAAATATCCTCATTGTTCTCATAACTGGCTTTATTAAAATATTTATACATGTGACCTTATAAAGAAAATAAATTTATACTAATATACTACAACTTTTATATTTTGGATATTGAGGATCTACATAGGGGAAAATTTGAGATGCATGATCCAAGAAGAGGGAGAAGGCGAAATTCAAACCATGAGAAGCCCCCTGAGACTAGGGAAAGGATGCCTGGATGCATATAAAAGCAAAAGCATATAAGCAGAGAAGAGATACTACTACGAACATCTCATTCCCACCTTGAGAGAAGACTTTCCACCATACTTGCTCAGAACATTCAGAGGAAGAGTGAATTGTAAATTGGTAGCTCATGGAGAACAGAGACAGGATCAAGGGCTTCAACCTGCAATCAAATTCTAGAGGATCGTGACAAGCAGTAGAGCCCAGCTGGAACTCAGCAGTGTCATTTGTGTGTGATTTTATAATGAGTCTTTCTGTAATGTTAATTATTCAAGAAATGATTAAGCAATTTGTGGGACAGACACTATGCATCTTGTTTTTTCACATTTTTGCTTAATGCATACTTTAGAAAGATGCCATACATTAAACTCTTTATAAAAATAAGTTAATGACAAGAAACTAAAATTAATTTTCTATGTTTTAAACATTTTGTAAAAGATTTAAAGTTTACAGTTAGATTTGAAACAATACAATGAAAAAGAAAAAAAGTGAAAAAATCCCACTGAAACAAATGGTGAAATAAGATTTAATTTGTCGTGTGAGTCCTGTTCCTCATTATTAACATTAAATAAAAGTCAACAGCTGGACAGAGGAGCACATGCCTCTGATCCCAGCAACTTGGGAGGCTGAGGCAGGAGGATTGTGAGTTTGATGCCAGAGGCAGTCTGCATAACTTAGCAAGATCTGTCTCAAATTAAAAAAAAAATTAAAAATGAACTGGGGGATCAGCCCAGTGGGAGAGGACTTGCAAAATATGTGCAAGGCCCTCCCTGGGTGCAACAACCAAGTACAGCAAAAAATAAATTAATTAATTAAAAGTCAATTGTTGCTATATTTGACAAAATGAAATCTATTTTATAGACTTCCTTCCCAGTGTTTCTTACTCATGTTTCTGAATAAAGTTCCCGTCCCTTAGCCAAATTACAATTACCTGCATCACAGAGGTTGCTGACTTCTGCTTCTCCTTCTGACAACCATGTAGTTAAAGAGATAAGGGAAGGAGGTATTGTTGGCAAAAGTGGCTTTGGATCCTCCTCATAAAATAGCATCAGGTCCTGACAGAAAAGAAGAGGGAACATGGGAGTTGAAATAAAAAACAAAATTAATCACATCTGAGATAGTGACATCGATTCAGCCAAGATACAGAACGTGTCCACCACAATCACACAGCTCTTTTATAGCCACATCCATTCTCCATTACCCCTACTAACGGTTCCTTCTAATCTGTTCTTCCTTTTTGTAATTACAACATTTAAAGAATATCATATAAATGAAATCATAGTTATATAACCTTTCAGGATTTTTTTTTTTCATCTAGCATAATTCCTGGAGATTCATCCACACTGTTGTATCAATATTTCCTTCCTATTTATTGATGAGAAGTATGCATGGCATGGATGTTCAACCCATTAAAGGACATCTGGGTTGTTTCTAGATTTGAACTATTATAAATAAAACTTCTGTGGACATCTGTGAATGGGTTTTTGTCTGACGTTAATAAATTTTCCCATCTTTGGGATAAGGACTAGGAATGTGATTGCTGGGTTGTGCAACTGCATGGTAGTTGCATGTTCAGTTTTATAAGAAATTACCAAACTGTTTTCCAGAATAGCTATACTATTTTGCATTCACACAGTAACGTATGAGTGATCTCATTTCTCCACATCCTCATTAGCATTTAGTGTTGTCACTGTTTTTATTTTAGTCATTGTGTGTTCAAATTATATTTTCCTAAGTGCTACTGTCTGTCAGCTTGTTGTGCTGTGGGGGCTTGTGTGTTGCTGCGATGCTGAAAGCTATGCCACTGGTATTTCAGACACCAGCAGGGCCATCCATAGTGGACAGGTTTCAGCTGAGCTTTCAGACTATGACAGACTAGGGAGAATGACCTGGCAGCTCACTTGTGAAACAACTAGCCATTGGAAACCCTATGAATAGCAGAGAAGCACTGTCAAATAGAGTGCCAGAAATTGAGCCCCCAGGCTGGGAGGCATTCAAAAGATGACTGGGAAAGAGTTGCCTCCCCAAAATAGAGTTGACTTTAATGATGGCACCTCCTTTTTCAGGTTGTGGCATGACTAGAAATGAGAAGAAACAAAGTGGCTGCAATAGTGGGCTCAAATATAAAAAGACCATATGCATGGTGGTGCATACTGTTTGCATACTGTATGCATACTGTTTCATTCTGTTGTGCAAAGGGTTGCTATGAGTCAGACCCACTTGACAGGCACCTAACAACAACAAAAGGTAATGATGCTAAACATCTTTTCAAGTGCTTATTTGCCATCTTTACTTGCTGAAATTACTTTATATCATTTGCCTATTTTCTAATTTCCAGTTTGCTGAATTTTTTTCATGAGTGTTGCATTTTGTCAAATGCTTTACTACATCAACTAAGAAAATCTTATGATTTTTCCTTCTGTTTGTTGATATGAATTACATGAGTTTTATACTGATACACTTCCAATTCAAGTCCATCAGGTTATGGCAATCACTTCTATCTTCCATCCATATCTCTTTTCTTCCATGCTAAGAATCCCAGTTTTCAGGGATATCAGAGATGATATAGAATATCACATGGTTGCCTATTTGATTCAGTTCACATCATACTCATAATAATCTCAGAGTAAAAATACCAATGTCACAGAACAAAAACACCCACAGAATGCAAGTTACATCTGTTTAATTTTATGTTTTTAGAGATTACAATTTATAATTATAAAAAATCTTTCCAGGTTTCTAATTACAAATCTAAAAACAAGATATATGCATGGAATGTAGCTTCTATTCTTTTCTTCCACTTTATTTCTTCTGTCCCTTTGTAGGTAACTTAACATTTTCTTAGCCAGGCATAGAGGAGCACTCCTGTGATCCCAGCACTCAGGAGGCTGAAGCAGGAGGATTGATGTGAGTTCAAGGTCAGCATGGTTTACATAGGGAGTTCTAGGCCAGCCTAGGCTAACAGAGAGATCTTGTCTCAAAAAAACAATAAAGAAAGAAAGAATAAAAGAATAAAAATAATTTTTTTAATTTCATGGGTTAATCTTCAATATAAGCAATTGGGAAAATCTAGGAAGGAAACTAAACAAGTAGAAATTACTATCAGATAAATCCACAAATTGTAAAGGAAAAAATAATCATTTTAAAAAATGATGTTGACAAAACAGATTGTTACTTGTAAAAATAAAAATTTTTAAATGAGTATCTAGTGGGTAGCACATACTTGTAATCCCAGTGACTTGGGGAGGTTGAGGCAGGAAGATCCCAATTTTGAAGCAAAAGGCAGGCCTTGTCTCAAACTAAAAAAATTAAAAAATGGGCTGGGAGCACAGCTTAATGGTAGAGCACTTGGCTAACATGCATAAGGTCCTAGATTCAATCCCCCAGTACTGCAAAGAAAAAAAAAAAAGGATATCTAATGCTCTCCCTTTATCAAAACAAATTCTTTTTGCCCTTTATTTATAAATGTTGGTGGGATACAGAGTAATAAGACTTTCGTCATTTCCATTATGCAACTATTATATCACTTTTGGTTACACTTTCATCAACATACATACTTTGCAGAACCATTTGATTAATATATTTTTTCTTTCCCATTTTACCCGTGTGTTCATATGGTTGCATCATATATTTTGAGATTTTCCTCTCCCTTTTTCCTCTTTAACTTCCCTCCTCTTCCTCCCTTCCCCCATTTTGCTCCCACCCACTGATCTCCTTACTTCTTTCTACTCTGCTTATATTTCCCCTTTTTAGATAAGTATTATTGTTCATTTATATATATCTACATATGTATAGATTTTTTTTCTTCCTTTAAGTTAGATTTAGCTCCCACATATAAGTGAGAACATATGGTATTTCTCTTTTTAGGACTGGGTTTGTTTGCTTAAGATGATATTCTCCAGTTCCATCCTTTTTGCTGCAAATGACATAATTTCATTCTTCTCTATTGTTGAGTAATATTCCATTGTGTATATATACCACAATTTTTCAATCCGTTCCTCTATTGATGGACATCTTGGTTGATTCCATACCCTTGTGATTGTGAAGAATGCTGCATTAAATATGGAAGTGCAGGTTTCCCTGTGATATGAGGATTTATCTTCCTTTGGGTATACTCCCAGGAGTGGTATACCTGGGTCATAAGTCAGTTCTGTTCTTAGTTTTCTAAAGTACCTCCGTATCGATTTCCAAAGTGGCTGAACTAATTTACAGTTCCACTACCAATGTAAAAGGGTTCCTTTTTCTCCACATCCTTGCCAGCATTTGTTATTATTTGTTTTGTTAATCTTGGCCATTCTTACAGGAGTGAGATGGAATCTTAGTGTGGTTTTGATTTACATTTCCCTAATGGCTAGGGATGTGGAACATTTTTTCATTGTGCTTATTGGTCATTCAAACTTCTTCATTTGAGAACTGTCTGTTTAGTGCCATTGCCCATTTATTTATTGAGTTATTTGTTGTCTTGGTGTTTGATTTCTTAAGTTCTTTGTATACTCTAGGAATTAGTCCTCTGTTGGATGTGTAGGATGCAAAGATTTTCTCCAGTTCTATGGATTCTCCCTTTACTCTGTTCATTGTTTCCAAAGCAAATTCTTAGCAGATAACATGTGAATATATTTTAAAATTATCTGGGCATGGTGGCCCAGGCCTATAAACCTGACACTCGGGAGGCTGAAAAAGGAGGATCATGAGTTCAAAGTCAGACTGGATACAGAGTAAGACTCCATTTCAAAAGCAAACAAACAAAGCATAAAATAGCCAGGGTCAAAACCCCTAGCAAGATTGCAGAATGGTAGCAGTTTCTGTGAGATGCTCCAAGTCTGCTGAGCCAAAATTGGGAAAAGGAGCTCTTATTTTTTTTTAATTAGAGTTGACAAACAAGAGTTCAGTTATCACTGCAAAAGAGCCTGTCTAATTTTTAGTGAAATCTAAGTGATAATTTGGAGGAAGCAACGTTGCTGGATAAATGGTATTTAACGTCTCTGGCTGGGGCAGATTAAGTGCTACCCAAAAACCTTTACAAACCTCGGGTCTCCAGATTGTCTATATTAAAGTTTTGAATCCTGACCATTGTCTTTGCATGTATTATACAAAAACCTCTGGTATTCAATTAGTCATGGCAGTTCTAATAGTTCTAACAGACACCCAAGTCTCAGCTAAGGAGTACATGGAAAGTGAAATGAAACACCAAGAGGATAGATTATCCCAACTGTATCATGACTCTTTGGTAACTGATGTTAAACAATCAAAAATTCCTCACTTACCAGACAAGGAATTTAAAAGCCTATTCATTAACATGATGAATGATCTTAAAGAAGTTATTAAGGGTCTAGACAAGAAGTTTTATGATCTAGAAGAAAAGTTTTATACAGAAATTGAAACTTTAAAAAAAAATCAAACTGAAATCCTGAAGATGAAACGGACGATAAGCCAAATAAAAACCACAGTAGGTATTAACATGAATAGACTGGATCAAGTAGGAGATAGAATATTGGGATGGAAGACCAGGTCAAAGTGTTAATTTACTCTGATACTACTAATTTAAAAAATGAAGCAATTTGACCACAACTTTTAAAAGTTATGGGATAAGTTGAAATCTCAGATTTCATAGCATTCCAGAAAGGGCTGAATTACAACTAAAGACTTTGATAATCTTTTTAATGAAATTTTATTAGAAAATTTCCCAAATTTAACATATCATATCATATTTGAGCTATTACAATTACAAAACTAAGACACTATTTTAAAGGCTGCAAGAGATAAACATCAGTTTACATATAAAGGTAAGCCCATTAGAATTACATCAGATCTTTCATCAGAAACCTTGAAAGCTAGGAAATCATGGGGTGAGATATTTCAAGCCTTAAAAGTAAATAACTATCAACTGAGAATATTTTACCTGGCAAAACTATCCTACAAATTAAATGGAGAAGTCAAGACTTTATAAGATTTAAAAAAAAAAACAAACAAAAAAACCCCAATACATGACCACTAAACAAGCACTCCTGGGCTGGGGGTTCGCTCAATTGGCAGAGTGTTGCTCTGAAAACATGGGAGAAGGACCTGGCAATCCCCTCCCAAAGCAATCTCGAAACAATCAACCATTGAAAACCCTATGAGGGTTGCTATGATTGGACCCAACTTCACCGCACCTAACAACAATAACAACAACAACAAATCAGCACTCCAGAGGATTCCTTTTTTTTTTTTTTTTAGACCAAATAGGTTTTACTATTTTTCATCAATGTCTTCTTAAAGGTCTCCTATATACTGAAAAGGAAAGACAGCTACACATACGAGGATACAGGCCAGAACAAAAGCCCTAACAGGAAAATGGGAGGACTTGATGATCAACTTACAACTAACAATATTATACAAAACAACAGCTCCTTTTCAACTGTAACTCTAAATGTTAATGGCTTGAAATATTTTCTCTAAAGACCGGGTTAAGAAAGAAGATTCAATAATTTGCTACCTTCAAGAGACCCATCTCCTTCATGAGAATCTACATAGACTGAAAATTAGAGGATGGAATACAATTTATCAAGCATTGGGGAACTAAGAAAATAACAAGTGTTGCTGTATTGATATCTGAAAAGGTTAGCTATTGTCCAAAATTAATTAAATATGACAAAGAAGGCCATTACTTATTAATAAATGGTTTGATCAACCAAGAAAATATAACAATTGTAAATATCTGTGTACCAAACCTGGTGTACCTAACTTTGTAAATGCCACATGCCTGTCAGTTTGTCATGCTGTGGGGGCTTGTGTGTTGCTGTGATGCTGAAAACTTTGCCATGAGCATCTCAGATACCAGCAGGACCATCCCTGGTGGACTGGATTCATCTGAGCTTCCAGGCCAAGACAGATGATGGAAAAGGACCCAGCATCCCACTCCTAAAATAGTCACTGAAAACCCTATGAATGTCAAATATAGTGCTGGAGAATGAGCCCCCCAGGCTGGAAGGTATTCAAAAGAAGGAGGAAGAAGTGCCTCCTCAAAGTAGAGTTGACCTTATAGATAGGAATGAAGTAAAGCCCCTGGGACCTCTATTTACTGATGTGGCACAACTCAAAATGAGAAGAAACACAGTGGCTGCCACAATGGGCTCAAATATAAAAAGATTTTGTGCATAGCACAGTTTTGGGTAGTGTTTCATTCTGTTGTACATAGGGTCACTCAGAGTTGGACCCAACTCAACAACATCTAACAAACTTTATTAAACAAACATTATTGTCCCTAAAGGACTTTATAGGTCTAGATACTATAATGATAGGGGATTTAATACCCTGCTTTAAACAATACAACTCTGGATTTAAATAACGTTATTGACCAACTGGGCTGGGGTTTAGCTTAGTTGGTAAAATGCTGCTCTGCACTTTCTAAGGACCCTGGTTTGATTTCCAGCCCAGCAAAAAACAAAAACAAAACAAACAACAATAACAACAACAACAATAGAAAGGGAGAAGGATGTGGCAATCCACTCCCAAAACAATCCTGAAAAACAGCCGGCCATTGAAAACTATCACTCGGACCCAACTCGACAGTACCTAACAACAACATTGACCAACTAGACTTTACTGACATCTACAGAATATTCTATCTAACAGATACAGAATATTCATGCTTCTGAGTACCACATGCTACCTTCTCAAAAATTGATCACATTTTTTTGATAAAACATGCCTTAATACATATAAAAATTTGAAAATTATTCCTTGTGCCCTGACGGACCATAATGTGATAAAATTAGAAATTAACTGCAACAGAAACTTCATTAACTTTACAAATACATAGAAATTAAGCAACACACTTTTGAATGACCAATGGCTCATTGAAGAAATCATAGGACAAATTTAAAAGTTCCTTGAATCTAATGAAAATGAAGATATAACCTATCAGAACTTTTGAGATATAGAAGCAGTTCTACATGGAAAATTTATAGCAATGAGTGCTTACATTAAAAGAATGGAGAAATTCTAAACAAATAATTTACTGACTCACCATAAGGTATCAGAAAATTACCAACAATATAATCCAAAAATAAATATATGAAAAAAACAAAGATCAAAGAAAAAATTAAGTAATTGGAAACTGAAAAAACACTGTTATTGTTGTTAGGTGCCATCAAGTCAAGTTCAACTCATAGCAACCCTATGTACAACAAAATGAAACACTTCCCCACACTGTGCCATGCCCAGCACTATTGTCAGTGCTTCTCTGCTATTCATAGGGTTTTCAATGGTGGATTGTTTTCAGAGTGGATTGTCAGGTCTTTCTTCCTAGCCTGCAGCACCTGGTATTCCCAGCCACAAAGAATTAATGAAACTAAGAGTTTGTTCTATGAAAAGATAAATAAGCTTGATAAACCTTTAGCTGACTTAACAAAAAAAGAAAAGAAAAGAAAAAGTGGGAGAAGGCCTAAATCAATAAAACCGTAGATGAAAATGGGTGATTAAAATAGATCCCAATGAAATAAAAAGAATCATTAGGGAACACTTAGAGAACCTGTAGTCTCAAAAAAAGGGACAATCAAGTGAAATTGATAAATTCCTCAACATTTATGACTTACCAAAATTAAATCTTGATATCACAAATGACTTAAATAAACCTATAACAAGTAACAAAACAGAGGCAGCAATAAAGAATCTCCCACCAAAAAAGGCCCAGGTAACCAGGCCTGGGGATGCACACCTGTAATCCCAGCAACTGGGGAGGAAGGAGGATTGCAAGTTCAATACCAGAAGCAGTCTGAGGGACTTTGTCTCAAAAAAGTAAAAGAGAGAGAGAGAGAGAGAGAGAGAGAGAGAGAGAACGGACTGAGGGTGCAGTTCAGTGCTACAGCACTTGTACAGCATGCAAGTGCAAGGCCCTAGGTTCAACCCTTAGTATCAAAAAAAAAAAAAAAAAAAAAAGCCGAGGTATAGAAGAGTTTACAGTCAAATTTTATCAAACTTTTCGAGCAGAATTAATTCCTATTCTCTTTACATTATTTCACAAAATAGAAAAGGAAGGAATTCTTCCAAATTCATTCTACAAAGCTAGTATTATTTTGATGTCAAAGGCAAACAAAGACTCAACAAAAAAGAAAATTATAGTCCAATTTCTTTGATGAACATAAGACACAAAAATTCTCAACAAAATACTTGCAAACAAAATAAACATATAAAAAAGATTATACATCATGATCAAGTGGGCTTCATCCCACAAATGCAAGGTTGGTTCAACATATGTCAACCAATAAATGTAATACAACACATCCACATACTTAAAAGATAAGAACCATGTGGTCATTTCAATAGATTCAGAAAAAGTCTTTGACACATACAATAACTCTTCATGATAATAGTCTTAAAGAAATTAGGAATTGGAACATTTCTTAACATCATCAAGGCTAAATACAACAAACCTACAGCCAATATTATACTGAATGAGGAAGAATTGAAAGTATTACCCTTTAAATCTGGAATGAAGCAAGGATGTCCATTCTCTCCACTCTTATTTAATAGAATGATCAAAGTACTAGCTAGAGCAATTAGGCATGAGAAGAAAATAAAAGGGATATAATTTGGGAAGGAAGAAGTTAAATTATCTTTATTTGCAGATGACATGATACTATACTTAAAAGATCCTAAAATCTGTTGAAAACTCTTAGATCTAAAAAGTTCTTTCAGTAATGTGGCTGGATATAAAAACAATATTCAAAAAATCAGTTCCATTCTTATATACCAATCATGAACAAGAGAAGCAAGAAATTAAATCAATAATCCTGTTCATAATAGGACCTAAAAAAATAAAATGTTTAGGAATTGATATAACTAAAGATCCTAGAGACTTTTTAAATCATAATTTTAAAATACTAAAGAAGGACACTGAGGAAGATACTAGAAGGATCTCCCTTGCTCATGGATTGGGAAAATTAATTTTTAAAATGGCTATTCTTCCAAAAAACACTCTACAGATTCAACACAATTCCCACTAAAATCCCAACTAAGTACTTTGCAGAAATTGATGAAAATATCCAAAAATTTATTTGGATACATAAAAGACCCTGAATAGCCAAAACAATACTAACCAGTAAAACCAGGGCAGGAGGCAGCACAATACCTGATTTTAATTCATACTACAGGGGCGTAATAATAAAAACTGCTTGAAACTGGCACAAAAATAGACACGAAGGCCAATGGAACAGAATAAACAATCCAGGTATAAGCTCATGCACTTATAACCAATTGGTCTTTGATAAAGGTGTCAAGGATATACAGTGGATAAAAGATAGTCTCTTTAATAAATGGTGTTGGGTAAACTGGATGTCCACTTGGAGAAGAATGAAAATCAATCCATACCTTTCATTCTGTACTGAAATCAATTGAAAATGGACCAGAGATCTCAATCTAAAACCATCATTCTGAAACTACTGGAAGAGGAAGTAGGTAGTATACTTCAACATATAGGTGTAGGCAAGTTTTTTCTTAACATTACTCCAATAGCCCAGGAAACAGTACCAAGAATTGATAAATGGGATTATATAAAATTAAAAAGCATCTGTGCGGCAAAGGATGCAATTAATACAGTGAAGACTGAACCTACAAAAAGGGAGAAAATCTCTGTATATACATCTGACAGAGGTTTAATACTGAGGATATACTTCTAAACTGAAAGGGAACTACCAGAAAATCAGGCCAGATTCAGAAGAGGGCATGGAACCAGGGACATCATTGCTGATGTCAGATAGATATTGGCAAAAAGCAGAGAATACCAGAAAGACATCTATCTATGTTTTATGGACTATACAAAAGCATTTGGCATGTAGACCACAACAAATTATGGGTAACATTGTGAGGAATGGGAATACGAAAGAACTTAATTGTACTCATGAAGAATTTGTACATGGACTAGGAGCCAGTTGTTCAAACAGAACAAGGAAACATTGCCTGGTTTCAAGTCCAGAAAGGTGTGCATCAGGGCTGTATCTTTTCAACACACCCCACCTCTTCCATCTCTATGCTGAACAAATTATCTGAAAAGCTGGACTTTATGAAGAAGTTCATGGCATCAAGATTGGAGGAAGACTCATAAACAACTTGCATTATGCAGATGACACAACTCCACTTGCTAAAAGTGAAGAGGATTTGAAACATTTACTGCTGAAGATCAAAGAACACAGCCTTCAGTATGGATTGCCCCTCAACGTCAAGAAAACAAAAATCCTTACAACTGGGTCAGTAAGGAACTTCATGATAAGTGGAGAAAAGGCTGTCCAAGATTTTGCTTTCCTTGGTTCTACAATCAACACCCGTGGAAGTAGCAGTCAAGAAATCAAGAGACTCACTGCATCGGGAAAAGCTGTTGCAAAAACCTCCTTTAAAGTATTGAAAAGGAAAGATGTCACCTTGAAGATGAAGGTGTACCTGAATCATGCCATGGTATTTTCAGTTGCATCATATACATGTGAAAGCTGGGCATCAAATAAGGGAGACAGGAGAAGAACTGATGCTTTTGAATTACGGTGCTGGAGACAAATATTGAATATACCATGGACTGCCAGAAGAACCAAACAGATCCATCCTAGAAGATGTGCAACCAGAGTGCTCCTTGGAAGCAAGGATGGCTGGACTGCATCTTATATATTTTGGACATGTAGCCAGGAGGGACCAATTCCTGTAGAAGGACATCATGTTTGGGAGAGTGGTAGGTCAGCAAAAAAAAAAAAAAAAGACGACGACGACTCTCAACTAGATGGATTAATACAGTGGCTGCAACAACGGGCTTAAACATAAAAAAGATCATGTGCATGGCACAGTGTCAGATAGTGTTTCATTCTGTTGTACATAGGGTCTCTATGAGTCAGACTGGACTTGATGGCACCTAACAACAACAATAAAAACAATAACAATAGGCAAAAACCCCATAAGTCAAAAATCAAATGAAAAACTAAAAATAAATAGACATATAAGAATCTACATGGGTTAATTCTTCAATAGATAAACTGTTCCTAGAAACTAATAAGACAAGGGGCCATGATATCACTCCGTGGTATGGTGAGTGCTGTAAGAGTTCATGTGCAAGGACTTAAGTGATATCCCAGCACCAACCAAAAAAAATTTTAGAAAAAGAAACAAAATAGGAAAATGACACAATATGACTAGAGTTAATAACAAAAAAAACACACAAATGCCCAATATAAATGCATGAAATGTTCAGCCTTACACATAATTATATTAAAATGTTTCTACCCCTCATACTAACAAAAATTAAAAACATGACATTACTCTGCATTTGCAAAGAAGAGTCACTCTGATACGCTGTTAGTAAATTCAAATTGGCACATCTAGGGGAGCAATTTGGCAATATCTTTGATGCTGTTAACAACTAAGTCCTGCATAAACTTTTAGCAATTCCACTTCCAAGACAACATGATAAAAAATACGAATTGCTTTTAATAGACAAAAACATGAAAAAAATCCCTAAATACTTATCAATCGTTGTTGTTGTTAGGTGCAGTTGAGTCTGACTCATAGTGACCCTATGTACAACAGGAGAAACACTCTCCAACACCGTGCCATGCCTGGCACTATCTCAGTGCTTCTCTGCTATTCATAGGGTTTTCAATGGCTGATTGTTTTGGGATTATTTTTGGATCAGGCTGCCAGCTCCTTCTCTTGTTTTTGTAGTGCTAGGGCTTGAACCCATGGCTGCAGTGTCCAAAGCAAGAGCTTTACCAACTGAGCACAAGTATTTACCAATAGGGAATGATTAAATAAATTAAGATTAATTTATACATCAGGAACACAGCACAGTCCAATCCCATCTTATCTTGGAAGCTAAGCAGAGTTAGACTGGTTAGTCCTTGGGTGGGAAACGACTTGGGAATACTGGCTACTGTAGGCTTGGGAGAAGACCCAGCAGCCCAGTCCCGAAACAATTAGCCATCTAAAACCCTATCAATAGCAGAGAAGCACTGACAATAGTG
>VMDO01029824.1:0-22155 GCA_007922755.1 Pedetes capensis | reverse complement strand
TCAAAAGGAAGGATTTTTGTGGGCCAGGTAAGTCAACGAATGGCCACTGAGTTAGTTCCCACAATCCCACTAAGAGACAATCGCCTAAGCCTCCACAGAGCACTCAGCCTTGACTCTCCCTGGTCTATTATTGATTACGTACTCTCCACTTAGGACGCCACACTTCTATGGCACCTACGATGCACTGTGAGCCATAAAGAGCCGTAGAGCAGCTGATGTGGGCAGGAGAATGAAGAAAGAGTAGCATTTTACCAGGGAGGGAGAGGGAAGCTCTGCTTTCTTGAAGACCCAGAAATGTGGCCACCAAACCTCACACAGGTCCCCTGACGCCTGCCCCAGGGCTCCTTCTACCAGATTCCTTATGATAGACTTCCTGAGAGCTGGAAGAGGCCACAGCAGACATCCCCGCTGAATCTCAGAGAAACCCTGCCAGGCTCAACAAAACTGCAGGAATTAGAGCTGTGAGTTGTTTATCATAAGGGTTTTTAGTGCATCATGACGGGCAATGACATAAAAGATGAATAAACACTTGCGTGGATCTTTCTAGGGGGTTAGTGCTGGGGATGGGACCCAGGGCCTCACGCATGCCACACAAGCGCTCTACCACCGAGCTATGCCCCCAGTCCCGAATCTTGGTTTAAGAATCCTATGGGCTGTAAGTGGCTGGTCCTGGGTAGCTCTCTACCCACTGCTAAAAATAAGGTCTTAGTTTTGCAGCAGTGCCAACAGAGTGCTCCACTGGAGGGGTAGGGTCCTTCCTTCGGCTTGAATAGCCACTGTGTGCTTCCGGCCAGGCTCTTGGCAGTCCTGGAACAGGCAGCCACTTAGTGGGTGTTCAAAGATAACAATGCCCCCACTTGGTCTTTCTTTGTGCTAATGGACAAGAGCAAGCTGTACGGCTTCTTATATAAAACAGCAGCCTTTTGTGACCTCCCCCTTCTCAGCAGCCACCAGCACCAGCTCAATTATTCACTCAGAGCTGCAAGGAACATTTTAGACTTTAGAATTCATCATTCATCCCACCCCCACACATGCGGTATAAAAGGAAAAGAATCAGACATTTAAATAATCACCATTTTAAAAAGCACGAAGGCAAAACAGACGGTTTTATTTTAGACCTTCAGTGAAAGATTAGCGTTTTCCTTAGAAAACATGGATCTGAGAGTTTCCCATGAATTCCTGCCTTTTCTGCCTGGTGTCACATCCTGCCTTTTCTTTAAACTTGTCTCTTTAGATTCAATCCTTTTTTCCCAAACCACTGCCATGGCTGTGGGTTTAGCTCTGCAAGTCTGTTACAGGATCAAATAGCAAATGTCCCCAGGAAAGGGGTGGATCGGGAAAGTTGGGGTGTCTAGATGTCAGTTCTAGGAACCACTGCAATGACCAGGACCAGGACCACAGGTCCACCATCCCCCTATAGTGCACCTCCCCTTAGGCCGCCTCAGCCCTGGGGCTGCTCACTCTCTTCCTGCCTTCTTCATTGCCTGGACCTTTGCTGGAAGATCGTACCAAAGACTGTCCTTTCTTAGGCCCACCTACTGGGTTTTTGTTGTTGTTGTTGCTGTTGTTGGGGCTTTTTTTGTTTTGTTTTGTTTGCTGTACTGGGGGTTGAACAGGGGGCCTCAAGCCTGCATGCTTTGCAAGTGCTGAACCACTGAGCTGCACCCCGGCCCGTTTTTTAAATTTTTTTTTTTTTTTTTTTTTTTTTTTTTTGGAGACAGGGTCTCGCTAAATTACGCAGACTGCCTCTGGTCTCGAACTTGTAATCCTTCTGCCTTCACCTCCCAAACCACTGGGATTACAGGTGTGTGCCACCATGCCCCTCTAGGCGCATCTACTTTTGAAAAGCAGGATTATTATTCAGAGAAGCAAAAAGCAACTATCCAGACACATGTTCGATTATAAAAGCAATGAATTGATGTGAAAACCAAAGTTCAAACATTGTGGAAGGTTCTCAAATGGAAAGAAAACATCTTCCTCCCTTTCTCCATCCCAGACCCACTCCTGGGTGGGAGGAGGGGGCGGAGCTACTTTTTGACCATTTTCTTTTTGTAAATCGTAAGAACGTATTCCCACAACTCTAAATAGTTGACACTTCCTATTTCTTGATTTGTCTCTTTAAATAGTCTCTGTGGAGTTTTCACCATGAAAATTAGGAAGTTGGTTCATCTTCTCTCTCCTTTATTAGATTTTTGCATATTATATTTTGGTTTTTTGGTCCTTCTGTGAGTCAGCTGTGGAAATAAATGAAGACCCATCAAACATGAAAAGCAAAGGCTGTTTATTCTGAGCTTGCTATAGCGAGGGAGTGTGCCGCCCACTGTCACTTGCATTTTGGCAGAGCCTCAAAAACCAGCAGAGGAGTGGGGAAGTTCTCTAGGGGAAATAAGGAAAGGCTTTGGGCCTGGTCTGTCTGGAGGCTGCCGGTCCGTGAGGCTGTAACTGGGCTGGCTGGAAGAAGGCATCCTATGTGATTCATTAGGGTGCTTATTTGGTTTTCTCAGATTGATGTTAGGTTGGAAGCAGAGACAAAAATTAAGGAAGCTGGGCCTGGTGCAGTGGTGCACGCCTTTAATCCCAGTGACTCGTGAGGCAGAGGCAGGAGGATTGCAATTTCGAGGCCAGAGGCAGCCTGTGTCATTTAGTGAGATCCTGTCTCAAAATACAAAGTAAAAAATGGGCTGGGGGTGTGGCTCAGTGGTTGAGTGCTTGCAGAAAGTATGTATGAGACCCTGGGTTCAGGTCCCTTAAAAAAAAGGAAGCTATCAGTTATTAATCAAGTCCTGGCATCTTGAGGCTGATACTTATAGAAGTCATTGTTTGGGGAATTTTTTGTTTTTGATGGTGTGTGTGTTGTATGTTTGTTTGTTTGAGACAGAGCCTTCCTAGGCAGCCCCAACTAGCCTGGAGCTCACTAGGTAGCCCAGGCTGACCTTGAACTTGGGGCAATCCTCTTGCCTTTAACTCTGCCTCTCAAGTACTGTGATTCCAGACCTGCACCACCATGGCCAGCTTTCAGAGGTCCTTGTTTAGCTTGCTGGATTGTCACTAGCGCTGGCAATCTGGCTTCCTGCTGGCCTGACTTGCACTGGCAGCTTCTAGGTTGTCAATGATGGAGGATGGGGTGGGCTCACTAGGCAGGGTGCTGCAGACTGTAGGTGCAAGGTCTATCTATACATTGTTGTTGTGTTCCATATGGTACAGAAAATTTCTGTTTGAATATTCAGTTTCTCACAGCTTAATCACTTTAAATCATAGAATTAAACTTCTGTTTCTTGGTCTTTCCAAGGGCTGGGGTTTAGCTCAGTTGGTAGAGTGCTGCTCTACATTTTCTGAGGACCCAGGTTTGATCCCCAGCATTGCAAAAATGGAAGAAGGATCTGGTAGCCTGCTCCTGAAACAATCCCAGAACAATCAGCCATTGAAAACCCTAAGAGAGTCGCTATGATTGGGCCACAAGTCAAAGGCACCTAACAACAAATGATAACGTAAAGATTCTAAAGCCGGGCACAGTGGCACGTGTCTGTAATCCCAGTGACTAGGAAGGCAGAGCAAGAAGGATAGTAAGTTCAAGGCCAGAGGCAGCCTGTGTAATTTAGCAAGACCCTGACTCAAAACACAAAAAATATGTTTGGTGTGCAGCCAAGTGGTTGAGCACTTGCAAAAAGCATGTGCAAGACCCTGTGGTCAACCTATGTTGTTGTTGTTGGGTGCCATCGAGTCGGTACCCGACTCATAGAGACCCTGCATACAACAGGAAAAACACTATTGTCAATGCTTCTCTGCTGTTCATAGGGTTTTCAATGGTGGACTGATTTTTGGGAGCGGGTTGCCAGGCCAGTCTCCCAAGCCTATAGCACCTGGTATTCCCAGGCGGTCTCCTATCCAAGTACTAACCAGACCTGACCCTGCTTAGCTTCCGAGATCTGAGGGGATCGGATACCACAGGGCTACGGCTGCAGGCTGTTCAACCTATAAGTACCTCCAAAAAAAAAAAAAAGATTTTATGATATGGCTATAGGTCAGTTTTGAAAATCAAGAGCTAGTAAGAAACACTGATATCATAATTATATAATATAAATGTAAACAATAATAATTAAATAATCGAATATTATTTACTACCTGAAAAACTAAATGGAATTATGTCCACTGAGAAATAATAGTGATTCATGACCCTAAACCTATGTCACTAGAAGCATCATATTTTAAGCACTCATAAAAAATTGAATTTTTCATTATACTTTGGATTTTTTATACATTTTTATTTTTATTTTTTATTTTTTTACTTTTTAACTTTTTTTTAGAAATTTTTAATGTACATCTTAATGTGATTCATTTTGACATGCTTTTCACTGTGACATTTCCATATATGCATTTTGATAAACATTATTCATATAGGTAACCCCTTGCCCTCCCCATGCTTCCCCCCCTCCCACCCTTCCCATCTAAGTTTCCCATCTAAGTCTTGTCTATCTTTTACTTAGTAGTATTTTTCTATATGACCTTGGGTTCCAGTTCTGTTTAAGATAGAAACTTTTCCTGTAGTGGTCTTTGTTTTTATCTTGTTAGAACAATTACATGCGATTTCTAGTCCATTTATATTGACATCATTCTTATCTTCTCCCCTCCCCCCTTTTATTATGATCCGAACTTTGAATAGGATTTTTCCTACTTAGGATTTTTTTTTTTTCCCAAAGGGATACATTTCAGGCAAACTTTCTGGGTTTTGAATGACTGACAATGAAAAAGATTGGCTGGCTTCCTATTCCATGCAAAGGACACAGAGTCTTTGCCTCCAACCCTGGTGGATCCTCTCAAAGAACATTCTCTCCAGGAAGGGAGAGGACAAAGAGAGAGAGTGAGCACCCCATACCAGTCCCCTGCTCTTGCTACAAAAAATGACTGGAAGACACCGAGTATAATCTTCAGACGTAAATGACAAACATTTTGTGATTGTTCTTCACCATGCACACTTGAGCTTGGAAGGTCTGAGGATGAACTAGGGCAGCTCTCCTGCCCGACCACAGGCTGATCTTTATCTTTGCTCTATCCAGGCAACCTCTATGAATGTTCATTCTCCTTTTCAAAATGTACTGGATTGTTTGTTTGTTTGTTTGTTTTTGCGGTACTGGGGGTTGAACCCAGGGCCTCGCGCCTGCATGCTTTGCAAGTGCTGGACCACTGAGCTGTGCCCCCAGCCCATTTTTTTTACTTGCTAACTTACACAGACGGCCTCTGGTCTCGAACTTGCGATCCTCCCGCTTCCGCCTCCCAAGCTGCTGGGATTCAGGTGTGCACCACCACACCCAGCTGGATTTTTTTAAAAACTTGCCTTTGACTCTACAGCCTTTCTACTAACCACTGCTGTGGGCCCAAATAGTCCCAATGCCTGTGTTCCCTTTTTTGGTGAATTTGCACTGGCTGCGCTCTAACATGGAACTGATTCTCCGTAATGCGTGAACCCTGGAGGCCTCTTCTGCTCAGAATGAAGACGGATTCTGTTTGTTTCAGAAATGGCAGAATGTCCACAGTGCCTCATCACAGATTCTTGCCACAGGGTTCTGTTGGATAAATCAGAGTCCACACACTGGGGATCTCTGTTCTCCTTCCCAGCCTTCTTGGCATCTGAGCGTAGGTACAGCTTCAGTATTGCTAAACAAGGTCCTGACATCCAGGGAACCCTGGGCTCATCATGGTGATGCAGGGCTTGGGCAAAGCACGTAAACAGAGGAGATGCGATAATGGCAGAAGCAGGCTTCCTCCGTTTGTATTACCTTGAATTCCCTTGAAGATTCGGAATGAAGGTAAAGTTGAGAGCTTTTTGAGTGTCAGAAAGTTACCCCACACCTGGTCGGTTGGTCAACACACAGCCATTCTGACTTCTTTTTGCCTTGAATGACTTTCTATAAAGAAGCTGAAAATTGAAGTCCTTACTTATCTAACCTCCCTTGGAGGTAGGGACAATCATGTGACCATGTTCTGGCCAACAAGATATAAAGGGATAGAATATTTTGCAAAACCTTTCTCCTTTATAAATGAAAGCAGAAAGGATTTTGAAGAAATGTTCTTTTATTGTTAGTTCATGCCTGGTATCCACTGCTTCCTGTTTTGAAATTCTGTTGCAGTTTGGAGCTGTAGCAGCCCTTCTGTAATCATGAGACCTGAAGCACAAAGATGAAAAGCCAGCACATGAAAGCAGGCAGTAAAGGAAACAGAAAGAGCCCAGCTCTTTGATGCATCACTGATCTGCTAGGCCAGCTCTGGTCTGGATTCCTCCAGGCATTTCCTTAGATGAGATAACAAGATGGCTTCATTATTTAAGTCATGGTTGATAGAGTTTTCAGTCACTTGTAGCCAAACCTATCCTAGGTGGTATAGACCCTAGTTCTTCCTCTGCCCTCACCTCCCTCTGCACCTTGTCTTTACTCATATCAAAATGTACGGAATTCAGTGAAGTACAAAAATGACTGCATTTCCAGTAAAACTCTCCAGCAATAGATGATTAAATAGATTCTGAGGCAGCTGGCGGTGAGATGGGTGGGCCCAGGGCTCAGGGGCCATCTGTGACGGGGAGCTTTTACCCTGATGACATCACGAGGGACATGGAAGGAACAGTTTCTAATGCTACCTCCCCGGTCAATAACTTGGTTTAATAGTAGCTAACTAGAAAGATGGCTGGGATTTAGCTCAGTTAGTAGAGCACCACTCTGTAGTCTCTGAGGTCCCAAGTTCGATTCCCAGCACTGCAAAAAAGGGAGAAGGGTGTAGCAATTCACTCCCAATGCAATCCCGAAACAATCGGCCATCGAAAACTCTATAAGGGCCGCTGTGAGTTGGACATGACTTGACGGCACCTAACAACAACAACTAGAAAGATACTTCTTGCAAAGAGCTCACAATCAATATTTCTCAATGGAAGGAAAAGGGGATGGAAGGGAAGAGAAATGAGACAAAGGGAAGAAAGAAGGAAAAAGACAGAGAGAAGGGGGGAGAGAAGGGACAGGGTCTTAGGTTCAATACAAAATTGAAATTTCAGGAGCAAGCAAGGAGGTAAAGTTAAGGAGCAATGAATAATATCAGGATGAGAATCAGAATCCAAGGAGCAAAATTTGCCCTACAGCATGGGTGACAGGCGCGAAAGCAGCCACATGAAGAGGCAGGAGAGTTACCTGCAATGGAAGGGACTTTCTGGTTAATTGGTTGGTTTTACTTTTTGGTTGTCTCATTTTGTTTTATTTCATTTTCCTTTGCTGCTGGGGATTAATCCTAGGCCTCTCCAACACACTCTACCACTGAGCTACACCCCTAGCCTTGAAATGGAGTCTTTCCTGCTGCAGGTTGAAGATAAATCAGGGCGTCTTGAAAACTCATTCACAAAATCTTATTTCTTCAGAACTCAAGGGCTTTGAAGAGAAAAGCTCTTGCTTGTCTAGGGCTGGGGGAGGCAGGCAGAACCAGAGAAAGGAACACCTGTGAGAAATCAGGCAAGCAAAAACAAAGCTGGAGAAGGAGGCGTTCAGTGACAAAGTGGGGTGCCTGCGAGGTGTTGGGGGGGCCCTGGAGTCTCTGCCACAGGACCTCCCCAGTTCCGCTGGGAGAATGAATGGTGGGTGGTTGTCATCAATGGTAAAGTTCAAGCTGAGCCTCAAACCCTGTGCCTGGTGACTCAGAGCCAAGCAGAGGAAACTGAAAGGATTTTGTCAGTGGCAGGCTGTGGGAAAAGAGGTGGCTGAGAGGAGGCGCCTGGCTTCTCCCTATCATCCATCACTTTGTTTTGATATGGACAGCTGGTTGATGTCCACATAAACTGCTATGTAAATTCAGCCTACAACCTAGGGATGTATGTAGCTGCTTTTCTGGGAACAATCTGTATTTTTTACTGTGGCTGCTATAACAAAATACCACAGTCTGGCATGTTTAAACAACAGAAATGTATTTTTGCTCTGTTATGGAGGCCGCAAGCCTGAGGTCAAGTTGATAGCAGATTTCTTCCGTGCCTCTCTCCTTGGCTGGCAGATGGCCATCATCTTGCTGTGTCCTCACACAGTCTTTCTTCTCTGTGCACACACGTCTGTGTCCTTAATCTCTTCTTCTAAGGACATCAGTCACAAGACCTATGAGCCAGTCACATGACCTCATTTTACCTTCGTTATCTCTATAAAGGTCCTGTCCCCAAATATAAACACCTTCTGAGATGCTGGAGGTTAGGACTTCAACATGTGAATTTGAGTGGAATGCTATTAAGGCCTTAACACTGCTGTAACAAATTCCCACAAACTGAGTGTCTTAAAGCAAGACCATTTATTCTCTTGCACTTCTGGAGAACAGAAGTGCAAAATCACAGGGCCAAATTCAAGGTGTCAGAGCAGAATTCCTTCTGGAGTCAGAAGGGGAGAAGCTGTTTCCTTGATTTCTCCAGTGCCTAGCGGCCTCCCAGTGGTCAGTGCACCATGAGCCCTTCTGCCATCTTTAAAGCCACCTGCAGCTGGCCGAGTTTTCTCATTCTGTGTCACTCTCACACTTTCATTCTGCAGTCAAATCTCCCTCTGCCCTTCCCATATGACAGTTGTGACACATCTATGGCCCACCTGGGTAATCCAGAATAATCTCTCATCTCAAAGCCTTTAATCACATCTGCAAGTATTTTCTGCCTCAAATTCTGGCGATTGGGACATGGACATCATTGAGTGTCATTATTAAGCTTATCACACGTCATAAATCCATTTCTGCTCCTGTCCCTCACATCCAATCAGATTGCTTCCCCATGCCACCCATGCCCTGATTCCAAAGCTACACTGGCTACAATCTTAAGAATTGACACTTTTTAAATGGGGTATAGAGTGATAATCCAGTACATACATGCAATGTGCAGGACACTTAACAATTCCATCCCCATGTCTAGCACTGTGGGTGTGCTTCTCTGCTATCCACAGGGTTTTCAAGGCTGATTATTTTAGGGGATTATTTCAGGAGTAAGCTGCCAGGTCCTTCTCCTGTTTTTGTGGTGCTAGGGATCAAACTCAGGGCATCAGAGCACACAGAACTAGCACTCTAGTGAGATACAGTATGGTTTTTTAAAAAACTGCATACAGTGCATTGAGTTTCATTATAGGATTTTCCTATCATTACATCCTTTACTTTGCACTTGTTCTCTCTTTCTACCCCCCCATGTTGCTTCCCCTTTCCCCCTCTCTTTCCCATTCATCTCCCCCAGATGAGTCCTCATATATTTTGCAATCTTACGTATATTCAATTTTATATATATATTTTTTTTCCTTTAAGGTAGATCTATCTTCCAAATATGAGTGAAAACACCCAGTATTTCTTTTTGAGACTGAGTTATTTCCTTTAAAATGCTAATCTCCTGGTCCATCCATTTTGTTGCAGATGATATAATTTCATTTTTCTTTATAGCTGCTGAGGTATAGCTCAGTGGTAGAGTGCTTGCCTATGTGAGGTCCTGTGTTCAATCCCCAGCACTGGAACTTTAAAAAACAAAACCAACCAACCAAACAACAACAAACCTAATCTCTCCAGCACTGACTTTAAGAGGAACTTTGGAATGTGGCAGACAAGGAGACCAGGGTTAAAGCAGAGGGGGAGGTGCCAATGACCCTGAGCAAGAGCTTTCTACCAAATGTGCGTTGAAGCCAATATGGTGGCCTGAGGTTTTTGCAAAAAGAAAGGCTCTTTATGAAGGGACAATCATCAAAGAGGAAATACAAAAGCTCACGTCTCCCCAGTCAGGAAGAATCGGGTGACTGTATAGGAAGGGACACAAGAGAAGCTGCTTGTTGGCTGGATGGCAGGAAGGGGAAGTGTCAGGCTCTTCTGCCCAGGAGCAGCCAGTCTTCATGGCTCTTGGCACGCATCTTTTCAGTTGGCATGTTCTGTGGGGGGGTTTGAACTTGTGACTTCAGAAGGTTGTACACCAGACAAGCTGGATTCTCCCACACATGTCCACTCTTGAAAAGCCGGTTGTAAAGCAGCTTTGAGTAGATTCTGGAGGCTTTTCCTGAAGCACTTTGTTATTTAAGGGACTTATGTCCTGGTGTGTCCAGGCCTTCACCAGTTTCACCCGTGCCCGGGGAGTGTCATTAAACCCATTGGGTACTATGCCAGTTCCGCTGTTCTGCTGCACCTCTAAACTGGCCTGGTTGCACCAGAGTTGATATCACTTTGTCAGACATGAAGAGAAGAATCGGATGCATTTGTGTCGTAGATTTTGGGTAATGGCGAGGGTAAGGCTACTTAACGTCATTCCTACAGCGCCTGACCTCCCTGATACCTGGAGAATTCAGTGCCTTAAGGAACTCCTGTAGGTTCCTGTTGCTGTTGTTAGGTGCTGTCAAGTCAGTTTCCGACTCATAGCGACCCTACATACAACAGAGGAGACACTATTGTCAGTGCTTCTCTGCTGTTCACAGATTTTCAGTGGCAGATTGAGTTTTGGGTGTGGGTTGCCAGGTCAGTCTCCCAAGCCTATAGCACCTGGTGTTCCCAGGTGGTGTCCCATCCAGGTACTAACCAGGCCCGACCCTGCTTAGCTTCCGAGATCTGACCGGATTGGATGCCACAGGGCTATGGCTGCAGGCAAATTTGTTGTTGTTGTTGTTAGGTGCCGTCTAGTCGGTATCCAACTCATGGCGACCCTAGGTACAACAGGCAAAACACTATTGTCAGTGCTTCTCTGCTGTTCATAGAGTTTTCAATGGCAGATTGATTTTTGGGAGTGGGTTGCTGGTCTGTCTCCCAAGCCTACAGCACCTGGTGTTCCCAGGCAATCTCCCATCCAAGTCCTAACCAGGCCCGAAGGCTTAGCTTCCAAGATCTGACCTGATTCGACGCCACAGGGCTACAACTGCAGACTCCTGGGACCCATTAAGTGGTACTGTCCTGAGAACCCCAGTGGCCCAAAAGAAATAAAGACAAATAACAACAAGAGGGAGGTTTGCTCGTCCCTGAAGTGTCAGCCACACAGTTCCGTAGTCCCACTGTCACTCTGAGAATGCACCCCTCTCTGAGTTAGCAGCAGCACAGCTTCCCCAAGTGGCTGCTTCTCCAGCAAACACCTGCTCCCTGGACCCACCGTCCAGCCACACGCCTGTCTGAGGTTTCCATTTCTAGGGAGGGACGAGACCCAGGCAAACCCATGAACCCACGTGGGATGATCTTATAGATGTGTGGTGTTATTGTTGTTATTGTTGTTTTGTTTTTTGGTGTTTTCTTTTTCCAGTCAAGGCAATCAGGTGGAGATGAGTGTTGAGGGAAGGTTGAGAGATCCTGGAGAGGAGGCGTAGTCCCATCTGTTTTTATTTGATGATAGAGAACTTTTGAAAACAAAATGTGTCTAAAATCACTGTGCATTTTTTTAAATAGTCTCACCTGAAACCTCTATGATCTTTTTTCTATTTTGAAATATGTTGAGCATTCAGAAAGCTTCAGAGAAGTGACTAGTAAACAAGGTGCATCATTAACCCAGCTCTTAGACCTTGACATTTTGCCATGTGATTTAGATCTCGCTTCTTTTTCCTAAACAAAACACAACAGAAGATTTTTAGGGTATTGAAAGCAACCTGTGTGGTACAGGCTAATGGTGGATGCAGTGAAACAGTGTTTCACTGTGGGACAAAACCACAGATTTTACACACACACACACACACACACACATACACACACACACACACACACCCATTTACTTCCTGAGGAAAATCTACATTGTTTTCAGTTTGTGCCATCACCAACAATGCCGCATGGAACACTGTGGTGTATTTCTTCTGGCGCTCATGGGCGCTAGCTTCTCGGACATAGATTCCTGGGAGTTGACATCCTGGGTTGTGGGAAATATACGTCTTCAACTTATTATGTTTTTTGAGACAAAGTCTCACTATGAAGCCCCCTTCAATCCTCCTGTCTCAGCTTCCTGAGTGCTGGGATTACAGGTGTGTGCCACTATACATCTTCAGCATTAAAGGTGTCGCCAAATCCTCTTCCCATGTGACTGTACAGATTACAGTCCCACCACTAGTATATGATGGTCACCACAGCTTCACCAATTCACCAACACTTGATATTGGCAATTGTTTTAATATTTGTCAATACAGCAGCAAGCTGGACATAGATCCTGCCTATAATCCTAGCACTGGGGAGACTGAGGCAGGAGGATCATGAATTTGAAGCCAGCCTAGGGTACAAAGAGAGACATTGTTTCAAAAAAAGAAAAGAAGAAAAGGAAATAAGGATAGAAGAGGAATTTCTTGCAGGTCTAGCAAACATTTCCCCAGTTATTAATGAGATCAAACATCTTTGCATATATTTATTGGCCATTCACATTTCTTTTTCTGTGAATTGTCCATCCCTGTCCTTTGATTATTCTTTTTCTGTTGGGTTTCCTGTCCTTAGTGGTTTGTAAGCGTTCTTTGTATATCCTAGATGTTGTTGTTAGTTGCTGTTGAGTTGGATCCAACTCATAGCGACCCTATGTACACCAGAACAAAACACTCCCCAGCACTGTGCCATGCCTAGGCACTATGTCAGTGCTTTTCTGCTACTCATAGGGTTTTCAATGGCTGATTGTTTTGGGGGATTGTTTCGAGAGTGGGCTGCCAAGTTCTTTTCCCATTTTATGTGGTGCTGGGGATCGAACTCAGGGCCTCAGAGAGCATAGAGCAGTACTCTACCAACTGAGCTCAACCCCAGCCCCATTCTAGACATTGTTGTTAGGTGCTGTTGAGTCAGTATGCGACTCATAGCAACCCTATGTACAACAGGCAAAAAACACTATTGTCAGTGCTTCTCTGCTGTTCATAGGGTTTTCAATGGCGACTTGAGTTTTGGGAGTGGGTTGCCGGGTCCTATATTAAGTATATCCATTTGAAATATTATGTCTTGTTTTAAGCCTGTTTTGTTTTAACTTTGTTGCTTCCTTTGTTGAATAGAAGTTCTCTTTCTCTTTTCTCTCCTTTCTTTTTATTCTTTGTCTTTTTCTTTTCTTTTTTCTGTCTTTTCTTTTTGTTTTTTGTTTTTGTTTTTGTTTTGATGGTCTTGGTATGTGCAATATATATACCAGATTGGCCTTGAACTCATGATCCTCCTGCCTCAGCCTCCTGAATGCTGGGATTGAAGGCATGCACCACCACACACAGCCACTTAAGTTTTTTCATGTTGTTGAATTTTATCAGCATTTTCTCTCATGTTTGTATTTTTCCAGGCTTAAGAGAGTCTTTCTTGATGTAATGTCTTAAAGATAGTCCTCTGATTTTGAAACAATGTTTGCTGTTTTCATTTTCAGAGGTGTTCAACCTTTTGACTTCCCTGAGCGGTATAAAGAGAAATTGTCTTGGGCTTCACATAAATTATATAATATAGTCAGTGCATCTACATAATAAGGGAGGGTCACAGAGAAGATAAACACTAAAGAACGCACAATGCTAAAAGATTTTGTAGTGCCACATCACTGGCTGTCCTGGGCCACATGCTAGGAGTTGAGTGTGTCTGATTTAGATCTTTATTTCTCTGGGACTGATTTTTGTGGATAGGGACCTCATTTTATTCTCTTCCATATGCATAACTAATTATCTCAAAACCATATATTACTTTTAAAAATATTTTCCCTGAACCATTTATTATTTTTTGTCCTTTATCAAGTGGCCAGAGTGAACCTGATTCTGAGCCTTCTGTTCTGTTCTATTGATTTATTTGCCTGTTTCTGTCATCACTGTCTTTATTGCTGTGGCGTTTTAATAAATCTTGATTATCTGATAGAGTGAGCAAATCCCTTCAGCTGTTCTAAATTTTTCCATTCTCGTCCTCCTCCTTCTCCTCCTCCTTTTTTTTGACCCTGGATCTTCCAAATAAATCTTAGGGTTTGCATGTCTGTTTGTCAAGTTCCAGATAGCAGGAAATTTTTCTGTTGAGATTTTTTAATTAATTAGGGGAAATGTATCAGTTAACTACAGGGAAAGTGACAGCTTTATAATACTAAGTCTTTGTCATGCTTTCTCTTAATTTTTAGATTTTATTTTTATTAATATAGGTCCAAAGGGGCTGGGATTTAGCTCAGTTGATAGAGCACCGCTCTGTAGTCTCTGAGGTCCTGAGTTCGATTCCCAGCCCTGCAAAAATGGGAGAAGGACTTGGCAATCCACTTCTGAGGCAATACTGAAACTGACATTGAAAACCCCAGGAGGGTCGATATGAGTCAGTTACAACTTGATGGCACCTAACAACAACAACAAGAACAACAACAACAACAACAACAGTCCATAATCCTTTATCTGAAGTGCTGATGAAGAACATGTTTCATAATTCAGAAACTTTCAGATTTAAAAACTATAAGAAACAATATGATCCATATATATATATATATATATATATATAATATGATCCATATCTTTTTTCAATATCGGTGCTGTTTGCAGCTTTCACTCATTTCGGTGGGGCACAACCTCATGTGTAATTCTGTCCAATAGAAATTCTGCAGTAATAGCAGTGTTTTTTTTATCCGCACAATCTGATATGCTACTCACTAGCCATATGCGGCTGCAGAGTGTTTGAAATATGGTCAGGTGACTGAGGAATGAAATTTTAAATTTTATCTAAAGGTAATGAATGTAAATTTAAATAGCTACATATAGTGAATGGCCACCACATAAGAAAACAAAACATTAGTACTTTCCAGAAAAATGGCCCATGGCAGGTATTTTTTCAGTCCTTACACTCCCAAAGTGTCTTTATTCATCCATCTGAGAATATAATTCTAAGTTTAAAAAATAATTTTACCTTAAAATTGTCAAAGTGTTGTTCCACCTCTCCACATCTGTGTGTAGTGCTTTTGAGAAATAAGGGGATATCATATTTCTTGATCTTCGGATTGTGATCTGCCTTTACCCTCAGAAAGTTTTAAGATTTCCTTTGTCCCAAGTGTTTCTATACCTCCTGATGCAATGCTTTAGTTGTGGATTTATTTTCATCCATTGGTCTGGGCATTTGATGGGCCCTTTTGATTTGGAAATTCATATCCTCTGGTTCTGAGATGTTTTCTTGAATTATTTCAGTGATGATTTCTTCCTTTTTTATTTATAAATGTTGGTGGGGTACAGAGTAATAAGACTTTTGCTATATCCTCTATGCAACTATGACATTACTTTTTCTTAGAGATTTGTCAACTTACATATTTTCTTCCCTTTTTCCTGACCTATTCTCATTTCCTAAGACTTTTATTATTCAGTTGGGGAATAGCCTATATTAACCTTCTAGTTTTTCTCCCTTTTCTGTCTATCTCTTTTTGCTCTGCTTTCTAGAAAAATTTTCACTTATTTTCTAACTCTTCTATTGAGTTTTAAATTTATGTCCTTGTATCTTTAATTCCTAACAGGGTTTTGGTCCCCAAGTGCTCTTTTTTCTTTTTCTTTTTCTTCACTTTCTTTTTCTTTCTTTCTCCTTTTCTTTCCTTCTTTCTGAATACCATCTTGTCATTTAATGGTTGTGTTATCTCCTCCTCCTCCTCCTCCTCCTCCTCCTCTACTACCTCCACCTTCATTTTGACCCTGGATCTTCCCTGTCTCTCTAAGAATATTTTGTTGATTTTCAAAAGGTCTCTTACAAGTTACATTTTTTTGTCTATTTGCTTTGGTTCCCCGTCTAGTTAGAGGCTTTCCTCGGCAGACAATAATCCTTGATTGTCAACTCATATATAAGATCTGGGGAATAAAATGTTCCTAGAAAGCTTTAGGCAGGTGCCAGAGGATTGTCAACAATTAACATCACTGTGCAATGGCCTGGCTGGACAATTTAGTGGGGAAACCTGATCTTATCTATGTTTTAAAGTGTTTCCTTGTTGTTGTTGTTGTTGTTGTTATTGTTGTTAGGGGCCTTCTGTCTGACTCATAGCGACCCTCAAAGGGTTTTCAATGACTGATTGTTTTCAGGATTGTGTCCGAAATGGGCTGCCATATCCTTCTCCCATTTTCACAGTGCTGGGGATAGAACCCAGGGCCTCAGAGAGGGCAGAGCAGCACTGTATCCATTGAACTAAACCCCAGCCCATCTCCTTATGTGGTGATATTCATAGAGGACTCTTCCAGTCCCCTTCCAAAGAAGGGGTTGGGCTGTCTGCTATATTTCTGCTATCCCAGAGAAGAAAGAGGCAAGGAGGTTTGGCATCCTGAATGCATGACAGTCCTTAGTTCTCTCCTGATCCTTTTCAGTTCAGTCCTTCATACTTAATGTGGGGAGTATCTTCAAGGAAAATCCTTGAATCTTCTGCCAAAGTAAGGGATGATCCAGGGATCTGATTCTTAAATAGACTTCTAGACAGGCCTCTTTTCCTTAACAATATCTTTTTATCCCTCAATTTTGAAGGTACCTGGAGCTGCCAATTGCCTTTGGGCCATTTACTCTGTTTCATAAATCAGGCTGGATCTCTATTTTCCCTAATGCCAACATAGAATTAAGCTTTTTTGGCTCCCTTAAACTCCTTTACTAGCCATTTCTCTCATTTCCAAAATGTGTTTGCTGTTGAATACCATCCTGTGATCTCTGTTCCTTATGGGTTTTTGTCTTTTTAAAACATCTTTTGCCCCAGGCACGGTGGCACACGCCTGTAATCCCAGCGGCTCTAGGGGTGGAGGCCGGGAGGGGGGGGGGGTCGCAAATTCGAGACCACAGGCAGTCTGCGGAACTTAGTGAGACCCTGTCTCAAAAAGTAAAAAAATGGGCTGAGGGTGCAGCTCAGTGGCCCAGCACTTGCAGAGCATGCAGGTGCGAGGCCCTGGGGTCAACCCCCAGTACCACAAAACAACAACAAAAAACAAACAAACGAACAAAAAATCTCTTTACGGTCATTTGTGTGAGGTTTTTTTAGAGACAGAAAAAATAAGTACATTTGTTCCCCATCCTTTTTTAATGCCAGATGGTAAACCAGCTTCCTTCCTTCTTCCTCCTCCCCCTTCAAAAGGGGCTGATTCCAAAATACCGTGTTTTTAATCACATAAACCTTTATTGAACAACTACTGTGGGTTAGCCCTGTGCTTATCACTAATCAGAGGCACTCGGATGAATAGATGTTCAGTAAATATTTACAGAATTGCATTGAAGCAATATGAAAATCCTGAAGGAAACCTTGGAGCTGGCTGCCTGGGGTCCCCTCGCCTCTGAGGCAGCCCCTGACTTTTGCCCTGACAGTGGTCAAGATTGGCACATCTGTGGCCACAGCCTGATCCACATTCTGGGCTTATAATGATCAGACACATTTGACCTAATCCTTAGCCCTCCGTTCTGAGAAAACATTCAAGTAAAAAAATAGGATTTGAAGTTTTGCTCACTACAAATATTTTTTCCCATAACCATTAAATGAAAGAAAAGGCCAGAAACGAAGTATATTAAGTATACAAAGTAAATGCAAGTCTGTTGAATTGCTCTCATTTATCATCTTATAAATTTCTAACCCTGTAGAATTGAACCGGTGTGTTCTTAGCCAAAGGAACCCATGTGGTACTAAAGATCCATCATGTATAATTAATATAAAATCCTAATGATTTTCTCATTTAAATGGCATATTAAATGTGATTTAAAGCAAACACACCCAAAACTAGAGCCATGGCTCCAGATCTCAGGCCACTCTGTGAGAGAGAGGGCTTGTTGTCTGAAGTTTATTTTATATATTTTGCTGAGTGCCAGGCACTGTTCTAAGCATTTTACGAATATCACAGTGCCTCATTTGATTTCTTACAACAATACTACGACAGAAGTACCAGCACTACCCTCATTTCATGTACAAAGCACAAGGCCCAGTAAGGTTAATAACTGCTCATGCTCACACGAGGAGTAAGGGGGTCCCCAGCAGAGCTTAGAAAGGTGTGGGCTCTGGGGGGCGTCACTCTGAGCCTGTGGTTCTCACCTAGGGGAAACTTTGCCCTTTGTCCCCCAAGAGACCTTTGGCAACATTTGGAGACGTTTTTGGTAGTCACCACTTGGGGAGCAGATGCTACTGGCATATAGGGAGTAGGTGTCAGAGATGTTGCTGAACATCCTCTGATGCCCAGGACAGTCTGCCATAACAAAGAAACATCCGACCCCAAGACCACTAGGCTTAGGATGAGCAAATACGCTGGAGCATGCTGGTTGCTAATTACTGACATTCTTCACCCAGTTTTGCCAACCCTTCCTCCAGGTATATGATAGAATTTGAGTTTCCTGGAGTTGGTGTGGCCATATACCTTGTGATATGCAACACTTCTAGGCAAAATGAAAAGCTGGGGCATAATACCACATTTCCTTTTTTTCTGCTTTGGCCCTCTTGGAAATCTTGGAAACGTGGAGCTAGAACTTCCCCAAGCCTGTGTCCTTCCATGAGGATAAAGTAGAACACAGCTCTTTGGATGACCCATAACAGAAACACAACCTGAGCCACAAGTACTCATTGTGGCTTTAAGCCACTGAGTTCTATGGTTGTTTCTGTAGCATCTCTCAGAGTCCCCTGACTGACGAGGCACCTCCTGATATAAGTACCTGTGTCCCTGACTCAGGAACCTGACACAGGTCCTTCCACTCACTTCCAGGTTCCTCCCTTTGGTGAATGGTTTTCTGTCCCCGTTGGATGAGGCCTTTGCGGCATTGCTGTGCTTGTGTTAGAAGTTTTGCTTTGTTGCGGAGCTACACAGATCTAGAGTCCATGATGGCAGACTTGTTCTGTGTTGTGGAAAGCCTCCAATAGAAGTTGCATGGTACTTGTTGCCATAACAACCAAGCAGCTCAGATTTTTCAAGTGAACGCACATACTTGCTAGTCTCACGATACCTCAGTCAGCTCTGGTGAGGTCAGAATTATTACCATCCTAATACCTAGGATTATATGGGCCATAAATCCCAGGAGATGTGGGCAGCCTTTAGTCATAGTATTCATTTTATTCACAGGTCTTTTCAGTGCGTAAGAAATCTAAGCATAGCCGGGCACTGTGGCGCATGCCTGTAGTACCAGAGGCTCAGGAGGCGGAGGCAGGAGGATCGCAAGTTCGAGACTAGAGGCAGTCTGCGTAATTTAGCAAGACCCTGTCCCAAAAAGTAAAAAAATGGGCTGAGGGTGCAGCTCAGTGGTCCAGCGCTTGCAGAGCATGCAAGTACGAGGCCCTGGGTTCAACCCCCAGTACCGATTAAAAAAAAAAAAAAAGAAAAAGAAAAGAAAAGAAAAAAAGCGTTCTGACTTTACCATTTATAGACCTTACTTCATTTCATCAAATTAATCTACCAAGTGATAAATTGAAACGTCACTGGGTTTCTGCCAGTTTGGATAGATATGGAATGAATTTATGGCAACCTAACAATGTAGATTTGTAAATAATCTATATCATAGCTTGTTGGAAGCAAGCTAATAACAAACCTCGATAGTCAATGTAAAACATCTAGATTATAGAATTGGAGCAAAGAGGATAAGCACGTATTTGTGGAATCCAGTAGCCACATAAAGTCAGAAAAGTAACAGCCTATTGCTACTACTTCTCCCTGGAATAGAACTTCTGCACAGAGCCTCTCTATAAGGTCCTTAAAATGCCAGGGTTTCCCAATCCACACCCCAAATAATTTTGTCTTGCTGTTCTTCTACTTCAAAATATCTTCATGTCTCTTCTCTCATCTGAATTCAATAAATCCCTCTTTAATATCAAGTTCAATTTTCTCCTCTTCTGTGAAGCCTTCAAAGCCACTCTTCCTTCATAACATTTATAATTTGGGCCATGTATTTTAGTGCTGGACTGTATGCTCCTTAATGGAAAAGGTCTTGTTGTTAGGTGCTGTCGAGTCCGACTCATAACGACCCTATGTACAGCAAATGGAAACACTCCCCGATTCTGTGCCAGGCATGATCTTATTTATGTTTAAGCCCATTGTTGCAGACACTGTGTCAATCCATCTGGTGGAGGATCTTTCTTTTATTCGTTGACCTGCCACTCTCCCAAACATGATGTCTTTCTCCAGGGATTGATCTCTCCTGACTACATGTTTGAAATACGTAAGATACAGTCTGGCCATTCTTGCTTCCAAGGAGCACTTCTTCTAGGACAGATCTGCTCGTTCTTTTGGCAGTGGCAAAGATCTCACTATAGCAAAATAACATTCATTCATTTATTCATGCATTCAATAGATTAAGCATTTATGTGTGGAGTTGGTCCCAGAGTTATAAAAACACTGACATGAAAGAGCTGAGATCATTAGATCTGAGCTCCTGGTTCCTCTTATCACCATGGCTAATAGGTATGGAAGCACATAAACACATTATGAAAATATATAAAAGAGGAGAGACTGAGTGTTGTGTGGCAGTCTGAATTTTACCTGGGTTCCAAAGATTGTTGTGTTGCTTCAAGGTGGGAACAGCATACAGATCATGGTGCACACAGGGAAGACTGACAAACAGGTGACTAATGCGTGATCAGTACCAAGAGGGTATAAGCATTATAGAAGGTATAGAAAGCCAAAGAAACACACCAGGAAAGTAAGAGGGAGCACATTGGGGAAATTATAATGGCTGCCTAACAAGTTATTCCCAGACTTAATGGTTTCAAGCGGCAACTTGAATTTTGCTCATAAATCTACAGTGTGGACATAGCTCAGTGGGGAGAGCTTGCCTCTGACCTACTCGGCATCACCTGGGCATCCTGCCACTGGGACCTGGAACCTTCCGAAGGCTCCTTTACCTGCCTGGTGATGGATGCTGGAAAGACTCAAATATCTGGGGGCTGGAAACTTTGGGGCTCCCTGGACAGTCTGATTACTATGTAAACTTTCCAGCATGGAGACTCTGGTATGGCCAGGGGGGTCGGTTCCCTCTTGCTACACAGGAAATTTTTGTGAACTTAGTGGCTTACAGGATGCACAACAAAAATGTCCGAGTTCCTGTGGGTCAGGCTTAAGCCACATGGCTTCCCTGGATCATCTACTGAGGGTCTCATGGGACTGCAATTAAGATGTTGGCTGTGTTGAGACTCAACTAGAGGACACCTGTCTCTAAGCTTATTCAGGTTTGTTGTTGTTGTTGTTTTTCGGTACTGGGGGTTGAACCCAGGGCCTGGCGCCTGCAGGCTCTGAGTTCAACCCACAGTACCAAAAGTGCTGGACCACTGAGCTGCACCCTGAGCCCTTTTTTTTTTTCCACTTTTTGAGACAGGGTCTCACTAAATTACGCAGACTGCCTCTGGTCTCGAACTTGTGATCCTCCTGCCTCGGCGTCCTGAGCCGCTGGGATTACAGGTGTGCGCCACCGCGCGTGGCACTTATTCAGGTGTTTGACAGAATGTGTTTCCTTGTGCTACATGGCAGACATGCCCAGCTTCAGGCTGGTTGTCAACTGGATGTGATTCTCAGCTCTGGCCAACATTCAAAGGGGTAGAATATAGACCCCCACTTTCCCAGCAGAAGGAGTATTGATCACATTAGAAGAAAAGCATGTGGGAATGGGAATTTATTGATGTAGTTGTTTTGCAAAAGACAATCTGCTATTGTTTGTGCACTGACCACAACAACTCACATCTTTAGCACATGCAAAATCCATTTAATTTCCCTTCCCTCCGTCTTGGATCTGCTTACCAAGACATGGCCCAAAGGAGCCAAGCGCAATCTGGGAGAAAATATTTTCAAGAACAAAATACCATCGTCCGTAAGCTCTGGTGTTGCTTTCTGCTTCATTTGTGTCTGTTTTAGCTCCCTGACAAATCTGTAAACTTTTAGAAAATAGAGACGTTGAATATTGTGTCTTCTGTGTTCTTTGAGTAGTGCTGGTCCCCAGGGAGAGATTCAGCTCATTCCTACTGAAGACATGAATTCCTCAATTCCCACGAGGCCCTAGTGTGCAAATTACTGTCAGTCCTTAGCAGAGCTTCACAGGAAATAATGTCTATTTATCAACTCCACATCACAACAGCCCTTTGCATCAAGAATGGGCATGGTGGCACAAACCTATAAACCCAATACTGTGGAAGCTGAGGCAGCGGGGTTACAAGTTCAAGGCCAGCTGGGGCTACATAGTGAGACACACATCTCTTTGCCTCTCTGTCTCTGTCTCTGTCTCTCTCTCTCTCTCTCTCCCTCCCTCTCCATATCCCTCTCTTCCTCTTAACCTCCCTCTCCCCCCACCTCTCTCTCTCTCTCTCTCTCTCTCTCTCTCTCT
>VMDO01029823.1:0-22136 GCA_007922755.1 Pedetes capensis | reverse complement strand
TTCCCCTATTTTTCCATGTACTCATGAAGTTGCATCGTTTATACTGAGATTATCCTCTCACCTTTTATCCCTTTACATTGTTTCTCCTCCCCTTCTCACCTTCTACAACCTTCATTTCCCTTTGCTAGTCCCCTCCCCTCCTTCTTTCTACTCTTTATATTTTCCCCTCTTAGCTAAGTTTAATTGTGCATTTTTATATATCTACTTATGTATAGGTTTTTTTCCTTCCTTAAGATTCAGCATCCACATATGAGTGAGAACATGAGGTATTTCACTTATTTCACTTAAGATGACAATCTCTAGTTTTATCAATTTTACTGCAAGACATTTCATTCTTTTGTATTGCTTAGTAATATTCAATTATGTATATAAACCATAATTTTTTATCCGCTCTTCTGTTGATGGACACCTTGGTTGGTTCCATATCCTTGCTATTGTGAAGAGTGCTGCGTTAAATATGGAGATGCAGATGTCTCTGTGGTATGATGACTTGTCTCCCTTTGGGTATATTCCCAGGGCTGGTATAGCTGGGTCATATGGCAGTTCCATTCTTTGTTTTCTGAGTTATCTCCATATTGATTGCCAAAGTGGTTGAGCCAATTCACAGTCCCACCAGCAGTGTAAAAGGGTTCCTTTTTCTCTGAATCCTTGCCAGCATTTGTTATTATTTATTTTGTTGATCTTGGCCATTCTTACTGGAGTTAGGTGGAATCTCAGAGTTGTTCTGATTTGCATTTCCCTAATGGCCAGTATGAAACTTCATGATAAATGGAGAAAAAATTGAGGTTGTCCAAGATTTTGCTTTGCTTGGCTCTATAATCAGCACCCATGGAAGCAGCAGTCAAGAAATCAAAAGATGCATTGCTCTAGGAAAAGCTGTGGCAAAAGATCTCTTTAGAGCATTGAAAAGTAAAGATGTCACATTGAAGACAAAGGTACATCTGACTCATGCCATGGTATTTTTAGTCACATCATATGGTTGTGAAAGCTGGACATTGAACAAGGGAGACAGGATAAGAATTGATGCTTTTGAATTATGGTGCTGGAGATGTCTATTGAATATACCATGGACTGCCAAAAAGAACCAACAGATCTGTTCTAGAACAAGTACAACCAGAGTGCTCCTTGGAAGGAAGAATAGCCAAACTGTGTCTTACATATTTTGGACATGTAGTCAGGAGAGATCAATCCCTGGAGAAGGACATCATGTTTGGGAGAGTGGCAGGTCAACACAAAAGAGGAAACCCTTCCACCAGATGGATTGACACAGTGTCTGCAACAATGGGCTTAAATATAAATAAGATCATGTGCCTGGCATAGAATCGAGAAGTGTTTCAATCTGCTGTACATAGGGTCGCTATGAGTCAGACTCGACTCAATGGCATCTAACAACAACAACGGCTAGGGATATTGAGCATGTTTTCATGTGTGTCTTAGCCTTACAACCTTCTTCATTTGAGAACCATCTGTTCATTTCCTTTGCCCACTTGTGTATTGGGTTATGTGTTGTCTTGGTATTTGCTTTTTTGAATTTTTTGTAAATTCCAGAAATTAGTCCTCTGTCAAATGTGTAGTATGTATGGATTTTCTCCCATCCCATGAGCTCTTCCTTAATTTTGTTGATTATTTCTTTTGCTGTATAGAAGCTTTTCAATTTCTTGTAATCCCATTTCTCAATTCTTGGTGCTATTTCCTGAGTGAGTGGAGTTAAGGAAGTATTTTCCTATGCCTATGTGTTGGAGCATGTTTTCTATCTTTTGTTCTAGCAGTTTTAAGGTTTCTAGTTTTATGTTGAAATCTCTTATCCATTTCTAGCTGGCTCTTGTGCAAATTGAGAGATACTGCTCTATTTTCCTTTTTCTGCAAATGGATATCCAGTTTTCCCAGCACTATTTGTTGAAGAGGTTATCTTTTCTCCATTTTGTGTCCTTAGTCCCTTTGTCAAAGATCAGGTGGCTAAAGTTGCTGGGTGTATCTCTGGAACTTCAGTTCTATTCCATTGATCTTCAAGCCTATTTTTGTGCCAGTACTAAGCTGTTTTTGCTACTATAGCCCTGTAGTATGGTTTAAAGTCAGGTATTGTGAGCACACTTATATTAGTTCTGCAGCTTAAGATAGTGTTTGCTACACATGGTCTTTTGTGTTTCCATATGAATTTTTGGATTTTTTTTTCTATTTCTGCAAAGTCTGTCCCTGGGATTTTAATGGGAATTGCATTAAATCTATAGATTGCCTTTTGTAGGATAGCCATTTTTCAATATTGATTCTCCCAATTCATGAGCAGGGGAGCTCCTTCCATCTTTTATTTCCCTCTGTGATTTCTTTCTTTAGTGTTTTAAATTTTTCCTTATAGAGATATATCAAAATCATGAAGGCCATTTATGACAGACCTACAGCCAATATCATATGAAATGGAGAAAAGTTGAAACCATTTCCTCTAAGATCAGGAACAATACAAGAATGTTCACTCTCTCCTCTCTTACTCAGTATTGTGATTGAAGTCCTAGCCAGAGCAATCAGACAAGAGAAATAAATCAAAAGGTTACAGATAGGCAAGGAAGAGGTCAAATTATCCTTATTCACAGATGACATGATCCTTTACCTAAAGGACCCCAAAAACTCCTCTACAAAACTCTTAGACCTAATTAACTCCTTCATCAAAGTAGCAGGATGCAAAATTAGTGCTCAAAAATAAATAGCCTTCCTTTACACTTACTGTGAACAGGAAGAGAATAAAATTATGGCAACAATCCCTTTCACAACAGCCCACCAAAAATTAAATACTTAGGAATCAATCTAGCCTTTTTTATTTTAAAAATTGAGACAGGATCTCGCTAAGTCACACAGGCTGCCTCAGTCTTTGAACCTGCAATCCTCCTGCCTCTGCCTCCTGAGTCACCAGGATTACAGGCATGCACCATTGTGCCCAGCTCAATTTCATTTTGTGTTGTTGTTAGGTGCTGTTGAGTTGTGTCTGACTCATAGTGACCCTTGTAGGGTTTTCAATGGGTGATTTTTCCGAGATTGCCACAGGAGTGGATTGCCATGTCCTTCTCCCATGTTTGCGGTGCTGGGAATTGAACTCGGGACCTCAGGGACTGCAGAGCAGTGCTCTACCAACTGAGCTAAATTCCAGCCCCACTTTCATTTTAATATCATCTTAATGTCACATTCAGGAAATATAACAGTATGAACAAATGTAAAATGAGAGACTGCTTACTTTTTTACTCTGAAATAAAACAACTTTTTCCTCCCTTTATTGGTAAATGATGGGGGGTATAGAGTAATACAGCATTGGCTTTTCCCATTATGCAACTATTGCATCACATTTGGTTACACATAACAACTTTTTAATGTTTTTCCGCTCTATCATATGTAGATTTTGTTTCTTTTTCATCCCCCTTTTTTCTGTCTCTTTTCCTATATGAACAGCTACCTATTTTCTTTCAAATCTTTGTTTCCTTAGCTTTTACATTATATGATTTAGAGAATTCCTTGGATAGCTGTAGAAACAGAAAATAGAGGATGATAGAGATCTTGGTGAGTTTATAGATACATAAAACCTCATAGATAAATTACTGTAGACAGAAAACTCAATCTATATTATAAGTAAAAGAAGAATTTTACAGTAAGTTGGTAATTGGAATATTTAAGTCTGAAGAAGTAGATGAGGGGTAATTTTATATGTCTTGGATTTTGAACTGCCATTATTACATCTATATGAATAGGCTTTTAAAATAATCTAAGAAATGTCTTTTTTATTCAGGTTGTTCTATAGGAATTTGCATTATATAATTAAATAATGGGCTGGGATTTAGCTCAGTCGGTAGAGCACTGCGCTGCAGTCTCTGAGGTCCCCAGTTCAATTCCCAGCACCGCAAAAATTGGAGACGGACCTGGCAATCCACTCCCAAGGCAATCCTGAAACAATCTGCCATTGAAAACCCTATGAGGGTCGCTATGAGTTGGATACCGACTCGATGGCACCTAACAACAACAACAACAACAATTAAATAATGTGTCAAATAAAAAACTTCCAATTTAGTAAAGAGAAAGTTTATTCAAAAAGATTATTACATGAGGGAGAAAGGAACTACTGCAATATGGATTGGGGTCTATTTTAGGAGAGAGAATAGTGTGGCTGTAAGATCTATGAGTGTCTGAAAGGTTAGAAAAAAATCCTTTTATGGGAGGAATAAACAATGCTAGAAAGAACCTGGTGTAAGGAAGTGGGCATACCTGAGGGAAGGAGAGAGGCTTAGCAGGTATTTTGTTCCAACTGATCAGTGGGGAAAGCAATTCTACTAGTCAGTTATAAGGCAAATAATAGGAATTTAAAGGATCTGTGTTTAGCCTTTTTGTAGATAAACAAGGGGACATCCATTAGTTTTATCTAAGTCCTAAGGTGCCAGTATTTCTTTGTAGTAAGCTGTTCTCTGGAACATGAGGGATGGGAAGATTTCTTAACCTTTGCTGTTTTCTAGGATCAGAGGCTCAAGTAAAATTTAACAGATGTTCATCTATGAGGACTTTGAAAGGTCATTTATATTCACTATATAGTTTATATAGTCCTAATTTACACAGAAATATTACTGGGTCTGGTTTTCTTTGACAAGGAGTAGTTTTTAATGTTAATGAAATATTATGTATATAGTCAGTTCTCCTTATCCATAGATTCCATATCAGTGGATTCAACCAACCACAGATTGAAAAAATTCTGAAAAAAATCACATCTGTACTGAATATGTATAAGCTCTTTTTTTCCTAGTTGTTATTCCCTAAACAATACAGTTTAACAACTATTTACACTGTATTACGGGAGAAGGGCCTGGCAGCCCACTCCCAAAACAATCCTGAAACAAACAGCCATTGACAACCCTGTGAATTGCAGAGAAACACTGACAATAGTGCCAGGCATGGCATGGTGTCAAGGAGTGTTTTGTTCTATTGTACATAGTGTTGCTAGAGACCCGACTTTACAGCACCTAACAACAACATTTTGTTAGTTATTGTAAGTAATGTAGAGATTACTTAAAATATTGAATACCTTTCAACAAACCCTATGTGCACTGATATGAAAGAGATACAAAGAAATGAAAGAAACAGTCTGACCCTTTGAAATTTAAGAGTTGTAGATTGAAAATTATAACTTGCATTACCTATCAATAAATAGAAGTCAGAACTCAGTGGATGGTAAAAAAAAAAAAAAGAGGATGGAGAGAGAACTAATTGAGGTTTTGCTCTGAGGCTGGCAGTTTTCAGAATGGGTACACAAACTCCAAAGTGCTCACAAAAACTTCCACACAGCATCAGACATGGATGCTTATAGAGGAACCAATTTTCAAATTCTTGTATATGTATTCTTTGTAAATCTGACATGCTTAAGAAAATGCTTTTAATGGACATATAGGTTCTCCTGTCTCATATCCTCTTTTGAAATTTTTCCTTCTCTCACTTTACAATGGGCCTTCCAATTGTTATGCACAATGGCGCACATCTGTAATCCCAGTGACTCAGAAGACAGAGGCAGGAGGATCACAAGTTCAAGTCCAGAAGCAGCCTGTGTAATTTAGTGAGACCCTGTCTCAAGATAAAAATAAAAAATGGGTTTGGGGGAACAACTCAGTGGTAAAGTGCTTGCAAAGCATGCTTGAGGCCCTGGGTTCAACTCCCAAGTACGGCAAAAACAAAGCAAAACAAAAACAGACCTCCCTCTAACCCCTCCAGAATCTTACTGTGGTTTGCTGCACTATGTACAGAGACCTCTAGGATTCCAAACAAAGGGAAAGGTTGAAAATTGGCATCAGTATGAAGAAAAGTGAATGACTTTCAAAGACCAGATAACACACCTTTTAAAGTCAGATTGATTCTTGATTACTTTCAATAAAATTCATATAAAACACTGTCAACTTGCTAACTGAGCATTAAAACTAAATTTTATGAAGTCATTATGCAATTCATAGAGTATAACTCAAAAAAGATTGCTCTAACAAAGCCCTTTCCATTTCCAACTACTTGTTAAAAAAAAAGTTTAAATCAACAGTGAAGAGACAACCTACAGAACAGGAAAAAGTATTTGCCAACTATTCGTCTTACAAAGGATTAATATCCAGTTATATATAAGGAGCTAAAAAAACTTAACAAAAAACAATCCAATGTTAAAAGTAGGAAAATGAAGAACGAGGGATATAGCTCAGTGGTAGGGCACTTGCCTAGCATGCACAAGGGCCTCGGTTTGATTCCCCAGCATTGTGTGTGTGTAGGGGGGAGACTTTAGCAATAGCCTGGCATGTGATACACACCTGTAATCCCAATACTCATAGGCTGAGGCAGGATCGTACATTCAAGGCCAGCCTGGGGCTATACATAACAAATTCCAGGCCAACCTGCACTACAGAGTGAGCTGCTATCTCAAAAAAAGGTGTGTGGGGGGGAGAAGGGAAGACAAATAATCTGAATAGATATTTCTCAAAAGAAGAAATACAAAAGGCCAACAAATATATGTAAAAATACTCAATGTCATTAGCCATCAGGGAACTGCAAATCAAAACTAAAATGAGTTATCTTACCCTTGGTAAAATGGCCATTACATTTTTAAAATGTTAACAGGGATGTGGAAGAAAAAAAGAATTCCTGTACACTGTTTGCCAGCATGTAAATTAGTACATCAATTATGGAGAATAATATAGAGGTTCCTCAAAAAATATATGTACCATATGATCTAGTTATCCCACTTCAGTGTATATCCAAAGGAATACCAAAGGGATACTGCATGTCTATGTTTATTGCAGCACTATTCACAGTAGCTAAGATGTGGAACCAGCCTACATGCCCATCAGTAAGTGAATGGATAAATAAAATGTGCTACATACACAATGGAATAATATTCAGCCATAAAGAAGAATGAAATCCTGTCATTTGCAGCAAAGTGAATAGAAATGGAGGACACTGTGTTGAGTGAAATAAGTCATACATAGACAACAAATATTCCATGTTCTCTCTCATGTGTGGAAGCTAATGAAAGTCAACCTGAAAGTAGAATAGTGATTACTAAAGATTAGGAAGGGTGAGATGGGTGGGGAATAAAAAAGGCTGGATTTGATTAGTGTACACTCTATGTATGTATTGAACTGTCACACTGAACCCCATTAATAGGTACCACTTATACATGTTAATCAGAAAAAAATGTTAAAAATAAGCTTCTTGAGATATAACCCACACACCATAAAATTCACCCCTTTAAATTGTATAATTCGGTGATTTTCAGTGTACACTATTCAGAGTTGTACAACTCTATTTTCAGAACATTTTCACCACCCCCAAAAGTGCTTTACCTTTTTGTAGACACCCACTATTTTTCCCCTCCTCAGCCTCTGGAAACCTCTAATCTACTTTCTATCCGTATAGATTTGCCTAATGTTAATGTTAATTGAATCATACAGGACTCCTATGTCTGGTTTCTTTCACATAACATTTTTTCAAGGTTCATCTATGTTGTAGTATGTGTCAGTACATCAGTCCTTTTTATGGCTGAATAATATGCCACTGTGAGAATATACTACATTTTACATATCCATTCATTAGTTGATGGACATTGGGATTGGATCAGTCTTTTTAATTGTTACGGATAGCACTACTGTGAACATTCCATATTCATGGGTTCTATATTTACAAATACACCTATTCAGTAATATTTATTTGTAACTCTCAAACTAATACTTGTGGCACTTCTATTGTCACTCACAGACATGAGAAAAGCAGTGAAAAAATTGAATTACTCAATATACAGGTTCCCATATAACAAGTCACCCCTCTGCCTTCTTGTTTTGGCTCTTATTCTATAAATGTGCACACTTTTTCAAGGTTTATTTAGTATCATACTTTTGTGCTTTTTGCTCTTGGTTTTGCTGCTTAAATGTGGCCCCCAAGGGTAGTGCCAAAGTTTTGTCTAGTGTTCCTAAATATAAGAAGGCTATTATGTGCCTTACAGAAAAAAATACTTATTTTAGGTATTCTTCATTCAAGAATAAGTTATAGAACTATTGGCCATGAGTTCCATTAATGAATCAACAGTATACATGGAATAAGATATCCTTACACAATACACATAAAATATGGTTATGTATTTATTGATTGTCTACAGCCACTAAATCCTGGCTTCTGATCTTGTTTGATCTCAGAAGCTAAGCAGGGTCAGGCCTGGTTAGTTCTTGGATAGGCGACCACCTGGGAATACCAGGTGCTGTAGGCCTCGGAGAAGAACCTGGCATCCCACTCCCATCAGCCATTGAAAACCCTCTGAATAGCAGAGAAGCACTGACATAGTGCAGGGCATGGCATAGTGTCAGGGAGTGTTTCATCTGTTGTACATGGGGTCACTGTGAGTCAGACCTGACTTGACAGCATTTAACAACAACATTTATTGATCAGTTGACAAAAACGTGACCAGAGATTCACAAAAACCTAACCATGTATTTCTTCTAAGGAGCAATGGTTCAGTACTCATTTAGTGTTAGGATTGACATTATAGAATATTAACTACTGTGAATAATGAAAATCAACTGCATATGATTTTGCATGTACATATATTTTCAGTTCTCTTGGATATTTACATAGTAGTAGCATTGCTAGACCATATGGAAGCATCTTCTTATTTTGTGAACAAAACAGAAATAGGAGTAGATTTTATGTTGTACCCTGTTTTATTCTACTGAGTGCAAGAAAATGAGGTCCTTTGTGAGCAGGTGTGGGAATTTCCCTGTCTTAGACACTCATGACACATAAGAGTCATTATCTTTTGTGAAATATTCATTTGCATAGCTTCCAAGGGCCACTCAAGAGATATGCCCAATTACCAGAACTCACCACATTCATGGAGGTCCAAAGCTGTTAATTTATAATTTTTGAAGAGTAGATTCCTTTCTTTGTTCATTATACCAGCTCTCTACCATCTGTTTCTTTTTCCTATTGCCCACATCCTTCATGACCAATTTATGAGATTGAATCTAGAAGATTTTAAGCCTTATGTAGGAAGTTGTTGTGCCTATAAGTGGGTTAAGACATAGTGTTTTTTAAGCTGACATTTTTATATGAACTTTTGCTTTATTATTATCTCAACTGCTACCAGTTTGGTAGCTTGAATAATTGACTATATAATTTTAAAAATTTAGTAGGGTTCATCAAAAAGAGCAGTCTCTAAACAGAAGCAGTTTTGTGCTTCTGTTTAAAGATTGCACCTGTACCCAAATGAATAAGTATATTGTCCTTTGTAAGAGCTGCCATGTACATTGATCATCTCTATTTTAAATGCTAGGCATGTTGCTGGGCATTGTTTATATATGTTGTCTCATTTTATTTTCCGAGAAACCCTTAAAAAATAGATTACCAAGCCAGGCGCTGTGGTGCATGCCTGTAATCCCAGCGACTTGGGAGGCAGAGGCAGAAGGATCACAAATTCGAGACCAGAGGTAGTCTGCATAACTTAGTGAGACCCTGTCTCAAAAAGTAAAAAAATGGACTGAGGATGGAGCTCAGTGGTCCAGCACTTGCAAAGCATTCAAGCATGAAGTCCTGGGTTCAACCCCCAGTACCTAAATATATATATATATATCCATCCATATATCCTACATTTTGCAATTGGGGATTAGAGAAGTTAAAGAACTTTTTGATTGACGCACAGAAAGTGGTAGAGCCAGGTGATTCCAAGTTGGTCTTTTTGGAGGGGACTCTGAAACCCATATTTCAGGCTGTTAGTTCTCACCATTTAAATCCTAGTACTCATCTACTCCTGGCATTGTGTACCCCATACCCCTGAACAGTAAAGTAGTGTATACATAAAGTGAAGGTAGATCTATTTCTAGCACAAAGTATGTACTCAGTAAATGAATGAAGAAATATCATCTAAGTTTTTTGAATTTTCTGAGGATTCTAGGTGTGGTACAGTAAAGGAACAGGGTGATCATTGATGATTAATGGAAATTTTCCACTTCTTGGCAAAGATTACATCTGTGAAAGGTAAACAGGTTGTGTTACACAGGACTCCAAAGCTAGGCTATAAGAACACATGACTCAAATACTGTGTTTTTCTATCCCTTCTTACCTGGCTGTCACTCTAGTTCATCAACTACTTTGTTTCGGAAGCTTGTTCTGCAGCTTGCTATAGTGAGGTCATATAATTAGTTATGGTAGTGGGTGGTGACCCTTCTCAAACTGTGAGAAAGGAATCTAGGTATCTTGAATGTCAGTTCTGGAGTGATCCCAGCAACAGATCAGGAATGGACAAAAGACTTGAAAGATATTTCCAAAAATTATTTTTACTGTCATGATCAGTAAATGGTGGACAACTGCATCAGTCATCAGAAATGCAAGTTAAAACTACAACATAATACCACATTCTAACAATGGCTAAAAATTAAAATGGCAGACAATTCCAAATGTTGGTGTAGATATTACTGCTAATGGGAGTGTAAAGTGGTTCAACCACTTAGGTAAACTGGGAGTATCCACCAAAGCTGACATCTATATATTTTATGACTTAGCATTTCCACTCCTAGATATATACCCAATAGAAATTCCTTAACATTTGTCCACCAAAAAATTGTACAAGAATGCTTTTAACAGAATTCATTATAGCCGTAATTAGAGCAACCTAAGCTGGGCGTGGTGGCCCATGCCCGTAATCCCAGTGACTCAGAAGATGGAGGCAGGAGGATCACAGGTTTGAGGCCAGAGGCAGCCTGCATAACTTAGCAAGATCTTATCTCAATTTAAAAAATAGAAGAGGGGCTCTAGGTGCAGCACAGCAATAGAGCACTTGCAAAGTAGGCATGAGGCCTTGGGTTCAGTGCTGCAGTACCACAGGACAAACAAAACAAAACAAAACAAGAAGCAGCAGCAGCAGCAACCCAAATGTTCAACAGCAGCATAATACCAAAATAAATTATAGTGTATTCATATTATGGTGCACTAAAAAGCAAGAGAATGGGTGGACTTTTGTTACACACAAAACAGATGAATTTCACAAGCATAATGGTAAGTAAAAGAAGCCAGGTATAAAAGACAACCTACTTTATGACTGCATTATCACAAAAATACTATAACTAATCTATAATGTTTGAAGTCAAAATAGTGATTACTGCCTGTACTGGTTTGAATATAAAATGTCCCCCAAAGGTCATGTGCTTTATCATTTGGTCCCCACCTGGTGGCACTGTTTGTGGAGGACCTGGAACTCTGGGAGGCAGGATTCAGCTTTGCAAAAGTGGTCACTGAAGACAGGGCTTTGGAGAATTTTACCTGGATCCTGTACCTCTGGTTACTCTCTGGCTCCCACCCCACGATGCTATGAGGTCATCTGATATAAGCACTGCCTCTGTTTCCACAATGTCTGTCCTGCTGTTAGTATGGACTGATCCTCTAACTCTGATCTTGCAATAAACCTTTTCCTCTGTAAGTTTGTTTGAGTTGATTTTGACTAATACACTATGGTGGTCCAAACCTATAACCCCAGGACTTGAGAGGCTACCCAGGAGGATCGTAACTTTGAGGCTACATAGTGGATTCTAATCCAGCCTGGGCTACATACTGAGACTCTGTCTACAAAACAAAACAAAACAAAAGAGTGTTTACCTCTAGGGGCAGATAGTGATTGGAAGAAGGTATGGTAAGGGCTACTGAGCTGCTGGTCATGTTCTATTTCTTGATCTGGGTACATAAGTAAGCACTGAAAAATCTTCAAAATTTTTTCCCTTTTTCTTGGCTTAGCTTTTTGAGACAAGTTATTACTATGTACCCCAGTATGGCTTCAAACTTGCTGTACTCCTGCCTCAGGCTTCTAAGTGCTGGGATTACAGGCATGTGCCACCATGCCTGATTTATCATTTCTATACAAGGACTAAGGGGAAAAGAATGGAACAATTCTATTTCATCAGTTCATGTGGTCTGAGGTAAAGATATGTCTACACCGTGTAGGTTTTTACATTTTACAGAAGGGAGTCTGATTTGTTAATTCACAAAAGCATTCATTCAATTTTATGAGGGGGAAAGCTCATTAGATTTCAATTTTGTGCAGAATGCTAAGTACTAGGATGAATGCAAATACAAATAAAACATAGGTACCTTTGGATCTACTAATCCAAGCATGAGATTATTACTGTTAATAGTAAATATCAATGAGGAAGAATGGCTCGGGACACAGATGAATCTGATTTATTATCCTTATTGGATACTTAGAAAATAATGACAAAAGGCATTTGGCTCAAAATGAGATAAAATATCTAAAATTATGACATAAGTATCATTTCTGAAATGTTTAAGAATTCTCCCAGTCTGTTTGAACTGGCCTTGCAATAACTGTGCTATTTGCCTTTATCTTGGCTTGCTTAAATTTCCTCCCCATCAATATGGTAAATTTTACCAATTTTATTTGCTCTTCAGAAATAACTATCAAGAGATTTAAGACTACTACTTTAGAATTGATTGCCAAATTACTCATTTTTAGTGTAAAGTCAGTTAGCAATGCTGGCTTATCTGAGAAGCTTCACCAACTTTTCTTGTTGTTGTCGTTGTTGTTAGGTACCGTCGAGTCAATATCCAACTCAAAGTAACCCTACGTACAATGGGCGAAACACTTATTGTTAGTGCTTCTCTGCTACTCATAGGGTTTTAAATGGCTGATTGTTTTTTGGGAGTAGGTTTCTGGGTCCTTCTCCCGAGCCTACAGCACCTAGTGTTCCCAGGCAATCTCCTATCCAAGTACTAACCAGGCCTGACCCTGCTTAGCTCCTGAGATCCGACAGGATAGGACGCCACAGTGGTACGGCTGCAGGCTCTGTCTCTATAATGTGTACAAATTTTTAAACACGTTTAATATGTGAATAAAAATGTTACCAAGTGTTTCCTGTACATCTACCTTAATTATTTGTTCATTTCATGTTTTTTTAACTGAAGTTTGGAAACCCTTTGTCTTTTTAATATCCTTTTCCCATGGGATTTGAAAGCATCTCTTTTTCACAAGACTAGGTAAAGGACAGTGCTGTCCTATGGAGTTCTTACTAAATCCAAGGAAAATTTGAGGTTGTTAAGTACTAAGTGGGATATAGCTAAAGACTTTAGTTTTCTCATAGATTCATCAAAGTGGGAAAAGCCTGGAAAGAGCTGAAATCAGATATGCCAGACATTCCAAATTTGTCTATATGACATTGACCTTAAGTTCTATAAACCTCAGCTTTCCATGCTGTTATATTAGGAAAATAATACTGTTCTTAGAGCTGGCACAAAAATTAACAGTGATGTATCTGTGAAGTACCTTGATTTAGTGCATTGTTGTTAGCTGCCGTGGAGTCAGGTCCAACTCATAACAACTCAACATACAACAGAATGAAACACTCCCTGACACTGTGCCATGCCCAGCACTATGTCACTGCTTCTCTGCTATTCATAGGGTTTTCAATGGCTGATTATTTTATGAGTGGGCTTCCAGATCCTTCTCCTATTTTTTTGTGGTGCTGGGGATAGAACACAGGGCCTCAAAGTATGCAGGCAAACATTCCACCAACTGAGCTAAACTCCAGCCTTCTACATGGTCTATAATTTCCCTATCTTGTGTCGTGACCCATCTTCTATTAATTCTATCTTAACCTTGGCTACCTTGAACCCATCTCTACAATTTTCATTTGTTTATTTTAATTATTTTGTTTTCCTCTTAACTTTTCTTAAAGCTAAAGCTACTGGAGAGTAGTTTTCTAAGCCATAACAAGACATGGATTTTTTTTTTCTAATACTGTTAAGGGAAAACAAATTTCCAAACATTTTTTAAATAAAAAAAGCAAGCTAGATGTGGTAGTGCATGCCCATAATCCCAGCACTCAAGAGCCTGAGGCTGAAGGATCATAAGTTCTAGGCCAGCCTCAACTACATAATGAGACCTTGTCTCAAAAAAAAATGTTTATGGAAATTATTGTTATCTTTCAAAATTTCTGCCACAAGAGTGGCTGAAAAATTAAATTTCCACTTATAAGTGTGACATTTTTAAGAATAGCTGATTTGGAGATTATGGGCCTACTATGATTGGAATGTTTGTGCCCCTTCCCAACTTCATAACTTGGATTCTAATCACCAAGGTGATTTAGGGTTCAACACTGAATAAGGTACAGCATGATACTAAGTATATATTTGCTTCTAAAAGGGCTGTAGACTGAGCCTCTACAAGGGTCCATTCCAAAGCTCACTTGGCTTAGTTATTGTTCCCCATAGTCCACTACCATCTCCCATGTATTTTTCTATCCAAAACAGATTTCTATACAAAACTGAGTCTGTATTGCATACTCTAAGGAAAGCCCACCATATTATTTTTCCAGAGCATTCTTTTTGAACAAAAAGCCAAAAAGTTGTTCTTCAACTTAAAAAAACTTTTTCTCTGTGTGCACAATGTAAAAAAAAAATAGGCCCCAGAAAGCTGCCTCACCCCTTTTACCATATGAGGACATAGTAAAAAAATGCCATCTATGAAACAGACAGTAAGTCCTCACCAGATACCAGATCTACTGGTACCTTGATCTCAGACTTCCCAAACTCCAGAACTGTGAGAAATTTTTCTGTTGTTTATAAGCCACTCCACCTTTGTCATTTTGTTACAACAGCCTGAACAAACTGAAAAAGATCCCTTTTATGTTCTGGTTTACCCATATATAACTGCATGTGTCTACCTCACTAGTTGAAACCCCTATTTAGTATATGTTTCTATGACTTAGTTTAAAGATGTTTTCTTATTAATTTTTTCCTCAAAATTTTCTCAGGGTTATTAACTGAGATATCAAGTAAGTTTCTCCTATTTACATTTTATATGGTAGGCACTTTCATTTGGAGTTTTCTCTTAAGTTAAAGTAAATGTGATAACAGTATTTTTGAAAACATTTTTCTTTAATATACCGTAATGCTTTAGTGAAGAAGAATTAATAACAGTTTAGTTCCAATTAAAACATTGGAAATTATTTAGGAAGTCCTATTAAATAATTATTAAAATTAACCTAAGAATAATTGGACAACATTACAGAAAATGATATATTTTATAACGTAAAGACTTATTTTAAGTGAAATTTGACAATGATTGTTGTTGTTGTTGTTAGGTGCCGTCGAGTCGGTACCCAACTCATAGCGACCCTCACAGGGTTTTCAATGGCTGACTGTTTCGGGATTAGCCGTGTACAAAATATACTTTTAAACTAACCTCAATCAAAAGTCAAAGTGGTGTGGTGATAAAGACCTGGGTAATAAAGAAAATGCTCCTTTAGGCTAATAGGAAAACTGACATGGTTTCATTTCCACTGTATTTTCTTGGTCAGGAAAGTCATAGTCCACCTGTATTGAAGAAGAAAGAATGTAGATCTCACCTCTGGATGGAAGAATAACAAAAATTTCTGGTCCTCTTTAATCTGCTACACCAAGTAATTTTTAAATGGAAACATTGTTCCTTTAATGTTTGAGTGAGGTTGTAGTAGTTGGTGCTATTCCATTCCAAAGCAGTACTAAAATTCTACTATGGGATTAAATGTCTTCATTAAGTACCAACTCAGGATATATATGACAACAGTGAATAATTCATCACTGTGACTAGGAGACTAAAATAAAGTCATATTGTGTTCTACAATTAGAAAGTGACTATTTAAAATCCAGTCTGGCACTGTTTATTAAAACTGAATTTTAATATTTTTGCAATCAAAAGATGGGAAAATTATTTTAGTCAGGCTTTTATAGTATGGTTTTAGCATTCTCATGATATTATAAGGGAACAGATAATGATTGCCTTTGGAACTACAAAGCATTTGTCACTTTTTTAATAAGAGGTTGAGGTCCAAAAAACAATCCAGAAGAACAGATTGTCTGCCAACCAGTGTTGTGATGACCACTGGAAGGCTCAGCAGGCCTGGGATCTGTCATAAAGTGCTCATGTAAGGAAATCCTTAGAACCAAGCACAGAGCTACTTTCTTTTCATCATTGTTATTGGTAGGGGTTGTCGAATTGAGTCAGACTCATAGTGACCCTATGTACAACAGAATGAAACACTACCTAATTCTGTGGCAGGCACATGATCTTTTGTATGTTTAAGCCCATTGTTGCCGACACCATGTCAATCCATCTAGTTGAGGGCCTTTCTTTTTCTCATTGACCTGCCACTCTCCCAAACATGATGTCCTTCTCCAGGGATTGGTCCCTCCTGACAACATATCCAAAATACATAAGACACAGTCTAGCCATCCTTGCTTCCAAGGAGCATGCTGGCTATACTTCTAGGACAGATCTGTTGGTTCTTTTGGCAGTCCATGGTATATTCAATATTCATCTCCAGCACCATAATTCAAAAGCATCAGTTCTTTTCTTGTCTCCTTTATTCAATGTCCAGCTTTCACAACTGTATGATGTGGCTGAAAATACCATGGCATGAGTCAGGCACACCTTTGTCTTCAATGTGACATCTTTACTTTTCAACACTTTAGAGAAGTCTTTTGCAATAGTGTTTCCAAATGCAGTGTGATTTGATTTCCTAACTGCTGCTTGTGTCAGTGTTGATTGCAGAACCATTAAAGCAAAATCTTGGACAATCTCATTCTTTTCTCTATTTGTCATGAATTGCATACTGACCCCGTTGTAAGGACTTTTGTTTTGTTGATGTTGAGGCACAATCCATACTGAAGATTGTGTTCTTGATCTTTATCAGTAAATGTTTCAAATCCTCTTCACTTTCAGCAAGCAGAGTGCGTCATCTACATACACAGACCATATGATTATCTGATTCAAAATGACCCATGCCAGTCCATTTTAGCTCACTGATGCCTAGAATGTTGATGTTTATATGCTCTATTTCTCTTTTGATGCTTTGTAATTTTCCTAGATTCATACTACATACATTCCATGTTCCAATTATTAATGAATGTTTGTAGTTTTTCCTTCTCATTATGAGTCATGCCACATCAACAATGGAGGTTCCTGGGGCTTAACTCCATTCCTGTCATTAAAGTCGACTCTACTTTGAGTAGACAACTCTTCTGTAGTCATCTTTTCAGTGTCTTCCAACCTGGGGGTCTCCTTTCCCAGTACTATATCTGACAGTGTTTCTCTCCTCTTCATAGGGTTTTCATTGGCTGATTGTTTCGGGAGTGGGCTGCCAGTTTCTGTTCCCTAGTCTGTCTTAGTCTGGGAGCTCAGCTGAAACCAGTCCACTATGGTATCTGTAATACTGGTATCATGGCTTTCAGCATCACAGCAACACACAAGCCCCCATAGTATGGAATACTGAAGGACATGTGGGGGTCATTTCATCATAGTAGGAAGATAAAAATGGGTTTACTCTGAAAATTTCATAAAAGGAATCATACTTGCAATTTTTGCTTCCATAATATATTTTAAAATGTTTGATTGTGAAATATAGAACAAATTCTAAAGCTAATGTCTCTCTTTCCTTTGATTTTATTTAGAACCAGTTTAATTTCTATAATTTAGTTCAATCAAAGAATTTGCTGTGTATCTAGAGTGAATAGTTTTATCACTTTAGATAATCTGGTCACATCAAAGTCCCCTTACTTCCCAATAATTACAGTTTGTGTTATTTTTATCTAGGTAAGGGTAGTGTATTAGTCAGAGTCCATTCAGAAGATGGAAGCCAAATAGTAATTTAATTATAACAGGCAAAGTTTAGTATAAATAACTATGGACAGGGCATTGTAGCAATGGAGCATTGGCTGGTAAGAATTACAGAACTCTGAAAAATACAGGAACAGCAGGTGTAAGGAATAGCCACTACTCCAAGGGTTAAGATGGAACATTTATAAGAGGTTTGGTTGCCTTCCCAGAGCACTGAGATCTGAGCTTTATTGAATACAGCATGCCCATGGCTTACTGTATCACAGAGAAGTTTTCCATGTCACCGTGCTGGTGATACTCATTGGAAACTTACCATCTGCAACATAGGATAAACCATCCTTAGGGATGGGTCTCACCTCTGAATGTGTAGCAAGCTGACTAAGTGGGTGCTGAGGTGGCTGGTCACAGGGAGAGTACCCTACCAGCAACACGTTGCTGCAAATCCACCCGAAGTGGGTTTTGGGAGAAGCTACCCATGGAAAGGTGCCACATGCTGGGCACTGCAGATAAACTGCACACAATGCAGGAGCTGCATGAGTAAAGTGCTGTAAACAGAAGGGCAAAATCCTTTCTCTTCCATTGTCCCTTCAGTACCTTCTGTTGACAAAGCTATTGTGCCAGCTAGAAAAATATTTAGAGTCCAGCTTCAATAGTGCAAAGCAGGCAATGAAGGTTAGAATTGGAGCTGAGGGATGATAAATTGTTAAGTGGCATAGGGTGGTGGAGATTGTGTATTTGGCAATTAATATAATTTTGATGACATAGTCTATCAAGCAACCCCATCTATAGCACTTGGCAATGTTTTCATTTTACTTTGCTTTCTTCTATTCCTTAGTCTCCTTAAATAATTAGTAAATAAATATCATAGCTTATTTCAAAGTAGAAGTTTTAGGGTTGAATGTCATCAATTTGAAAAAATTAACTTTTTAAAATAAAATTCTATGTGAAAAATTATCCACATAAGTAGACTAAACCCATGATTTGATTTAGAATATTGGCTTAGTCCATGTTGCATATTTATTTTTGTTATATTGGGATTTAACATATGTTACTTAAATAGTTTGTGTAGAATACTATCAAAAGTCCAAATGAGTTTTAGTAAAAATGCTATCGATCTATATATTAAAGTAAAAGCCATAATGTTTCTCTGAAAATTAAGGGGATTTGAAGAAGAATATGATGAATGGGGTATGTTCAAGTGGATCTCTTCAATACTGTGTATCATCTAAATGCAAACTGACACATTGTGGAATAATGACACTAATGTTGCTATTGTAAAAACTATTATTTTATCCTTTTAATAATATACATCTTTTTCCTCTCTTCCTCTTTTTCCATTCTCACGTACCAATGCCTAAGTCAGGTCCTAATTTTCTGATTACCTAACTACTGCAAAAATCTTATTGATATTCTCCAGTGTCACACCACCTCTAATTTATTCTGCCAACTACTGCCATTTTTATCTTTCTTAATTATTGCTTTCCTCATTTTTCCTAATGTTGTTATTGTTGTTAGGTGCTGTCAAATTGGTGTCTTACTCATAGCAACCCTATGTACAACAGACCCTATGTACAAAGAACCAAACACTCTCCACACTATGCCATGCCCAGCACTACATCAGTTGTTGTTGTTGTTAGGTGCCACAGAGTCGTGTCCAACTCATAGCGACACTTACAGGGTTTTCAATGGCTGATTGTTTCAGGATTGCCTCAGGAGTGGATTGTCACGTCCTTCTCCCAACTATGTCAGTGCCTTTCTGCTATTCATAGGGTTTTCAGTGGCTGATTCATTTTGGATTGTTTCAAGAGTGGGTTGTCAGGTCCTTCTTCTGTTTTTGTGGTGCCGGGGATCAAACCCAAGGTCTCAGAGAGTGCAGAGTGGCACTCTACCAACTGAGCTAAACCCCAGCTCCCTTCCTAATCTTAGGAACATATAATCAATAGTGGTTCTCTCTGTTGCCCTGCTTTAGAATTCAATTGAAACTGGTATTTAGTATCTAAACCCACATTACCAGGACAGTCTTGTTTAATGTTACTTCCCAGCATGAATACTTTATTAGGTTTATTTAGTAGATCTTTATTAACTTCTTACTATATGTCAAATACTGAGAAGACAAAAAAGAACCTACTCTAAAGGAAGTCGTGTTAAAGTCAAGGAGGCATGCGTTTATGTATTTTATTTTATTTTTTTAGGCACTTGGGGGCTGAATCCAGGGCCTTTTGCATACTTTACAAGCACTCTACTACTGAGCTGCATCCCCCAGCCCTTTTTTATCTTGAGACAGGCTCTCACTAGGTTACATAGGCTGCCTCTGGCCTTGAACCTATGATCCTTCTGCCTCCACTCCCCAAGTTGCTGGGATTACAAGTGTGGGCCACTACACCAGTCTAGGACATGCATTTAAATTAATGATTATTGTCATAGCGTTAGAAGGCTAATGGTCCCTGACCCCTAAAAGATGTTCATACCTAATCCTAGAACCTATGAATATGTTCCTTTATGTGACAAAACAAACATCACATATGTGACTAAATTAAGAATCTTCAAATGGGGAGATTATCCTCGGTTATCCAGGTGGGATCAGTGTAATGACAAAGGTCTTTATAAAAAGGAAGCTGACGGGAGATTTGAGTACAAGAGAAGGTGATGTGGCAAACAGATTGGGGTGATGTAGCCATGATTGGAGAGGAATGTTGGTATCTTCTAAAAGCTGAAAGGGGCAGGAACCAGATTCTCTCCTGGAGACTGCAGATGGAACAATCCCTGCCAATACCTTAATTTTTATCCCTGTTAGACTCATTGCAGATTTCTGACCTCCAAAACTATGAGAGAATAATTTTTATTGTTTTAAGCCACAGCGCTTGAGATAATTTGTTGCTAGAGCAAAAGAAAATGAATACACAGTTTAATAAACAAAAATGTACCTGCTGAGTATAGAAGGGAAAGTGACAAATTCTGTTGTGACAGAGTGAAGGAATCAACAAATGGATTTTGTGGGAATGGGGCACTGAAAGTAGGGGAAAAGATTGGGTAGAGGTATAGAGCAGTGAGTTATTAACCTGGTGTGTTCAAGAAAGTGCAAATCATTTGGTTTTGTTGGAACTGAAAGTGTGCATAGGATGAGAGATATACTCTCTAGGATGTGAATACCCTGTGTATAATGCTAAGAAGTTTGAATTTGATTCTTTAGGCACTGAGTAGCCATTGGTCAATTTCAAACAAGAGAGTCACACAATCAAGTTTATATTTTAGGAAGTCCAATCAGACAGTATTGTGAAGTAGGCAGTATAAAGGAGGGAAAAACAGCTAGGAAGTTGCAGTGATCCACACAAGAGATGGGTCCCTGAATTAAAGCTTTGGTAGTGATCCTGGTTGGAGGAAAGGGGCTAAATAGAAGAAATATTAAGAATGACTTGATGGTATGGGACTTAAGGAGAAAATTCTAGGGAAATACCCACATTTGCTTCATACGATCAGTTGGATATTGGTACTCTTGTATTCATGTAACACTCTCAAAGGGTGAATCAGAGAAAATAAATGAATTTTGAATATGTTGCACCTGAGGATCTTTTAAAATATAAGTGTTTATCAGTTACATATTTTAATCTAAAACTTAAGACTGAGGTCTGAGCGAAGATAAAAGATTTGACAACCTTTGTCAGATGAAGCCCTGGAAATACACATGATACACTTGATGGCTTAAAGAAGAAACAGGAGTGATAGTGCATGCCTGTAATCTCAGCACTTGGGAGACTGAGGCAGGAGCATCACAAGTTTGAGGCCAGCCTGGGATACATAGCAAAACTCTATCTAAAGGAAAAAAAAACCCACGATGAGAAGGAAGATGACCAAGGTCAGGATCCTGAGGAACACGTCCATTTAAAGGAAAGGTAGGCAGGGACAGAAAAAAACAGGAAAGAAAGAGAAAAACAGAATTATCCTTGGAGAATGCTATTATCAAAGCTGAGGGAAAGAAGGTTTTCTGTGGTGTAAAATAACATAAAGAGAGGAAATAAGGCAATGACTATGATGTCCATGAAATTTGGCAACGTGGAAATCAGTGGGAACCATGGCCAGAGAAGTTTCAGGGTTGCACTGGGGAGACAAGCCAGATTATAGTAAGTTGAGGAAGGACTAAGGAATGAAGAAGTAAATATAAGATACTTTTTAAGAGACAAATTTCTCTAGAAATATAATAGAGATTTTCTAGAGTGGGAAGAAAAGAGAGAAATAGCTATAGATGGAGGGACATGTGGAGTAGGGATACAGTTTAAGATGAGTTTCAGCATTACTTTTACTGAAGGGAAGAGATAATAAGAAGGAAAAAAAAAGTACTCCTGATGGTGTGGTCCTTGATAGGCAGCAGTTGGAGAGTGGGCTCCTCATCCATGGAGACAAACAGAAAGTCAAGGCATAAATTGAGCTGCAGATAGGAGGAGGAACCTTAGCTGATGGCCTAATTTTGTTGGTAAAGTGGGAAGCAGGGACCCTCTGAGAG
>VMDO01029822.1:5498-22297 GCA_007922755.1 Pedetes capensis | reverse complement strand
AGCAAAAGAAAAAGAGAAGGAGAATAGAAAGAGGGAAGAGAGTAAAACAAGGAAGGAAGCAAATAAAAATTTTAACAAAAACAAAAAAACAAAAAAACAAAACCTCACGCATACATGCTCCCACCCACGTATAAAATCGCTTATAGTCAGGTGCGGTGGTATACACCTGCATTCCCAGCAGCTTGGGGGCGAAGGCAGGAGGATCGCAAGCCCAAGATCACAGGCAGCCTGTGCAACCCAGAGAGACCCTGCGTCAAAACGTAAAAATATGGGCTGGGGGCACAGCGCAGCTTTCCACCCACTTGGGAGACCACTTGGGAGAACCAAATCCTCTTGTGGGTGGGATGATATTCAACTCCCCCAGAGAGAGTCTGTAGTAGGTCTGCCATGCACGGCAATTGCGCTCGAAACTGTTCTTATTGTGTCTAATTGTCCCGCAATGCTCTGCCAGAAAGGAGCACTCTGTCCACGTGGTGCTCAGCCTCCTCTGCAGACCTCACCTTTCTCCACAGTGCAGTGGGATGACTTAGGATCCCCTCTGGTATGCCTGGGGTCCAGGCATATGTGTGCCCGTATGTCTGTGGAGATTGCGTCTGCATGACTGTCCCGCCACAACAGGAGAGAGGGACCCGTGTTTCAGCTCTGGATGTGTACTGCTGGCACTGGTTTCCCACCGCCGCAACAGGAGGGAGGGAGCGATTCCGTGCTGACTCACCCTAAAACTTGCAGTTTGTGTCCCACAGGCAGGGTGACAGTGTGATGTCAAGGTTGCATGCTGTGTTGGGTCTGGCTCCTGTGGGTGTGTGGGCAAAGTCCCCTCCGAGTCTCCAGGATTCTATCCTGCCGTCTGCGTGAAAGTGAAATGGCCGCCACTCATTAGATATTTAGTAATATCTGTGAGCTCATCATATAGAACCTCCAGACTTTTTTGAGAAGGATCAGTACTTTTCAAACTAAGCTTCTAAACCACCCTGAAAGAATGATGAGAGTTAAAACTCTCATTTTATAGATGAGCAAAATAATGTTCAGAAAGATTAAGTTCCCTAAAATAACTTTAAAGAATAAGTAATGCCAGATTATGTGCTTCTGCACTCCATCAGCCACAGCCAGACCAGCCTTGTAGTTTTCCTCCTCAGGAGTATTTTTTACCCATCTCTTATAAGCCAAGCAACACAGAAGGCAATTTATAAATACCTCCAATACTCCCTCCAAGTTTTTTTGAGTACTGGGGGTTGAACCCAGGGCCTCACGCTTGCATGCTTTGCAAGTGCTGTACCACTGAGCTGCACCCCCAGCCCATTTTTTTACTTTTTGAGACAGGGTTTCACTAAATTACCCAGATTACCTCTGGTCTCGAACTTTTTATGCTCCTGCCTCTGCCTCTGCCTCTGGAGTTGCCTGGCTAAAAAATTTAATTCTGAAAATTTTCAAACACGGAAAAATTGAAAAATAGTACAATTAATTCTTAAATTTTATGCATCTGTCTACTCTCACACACAAATACACACACACACACACACACACACACTTTGGGCAAGCTGTTTAAAGGGTTAATTACAGACATACAGAATTTACCATAAACAATTCAGCCTGTATCTCCAAAATGCAAATACATTCCTATGTAACCATAGTAACATTATCACACTTAAGAAAGTAAAGGTCTATTCAATGTTTACTAATGCACATCCTACATTCTGTTTATCCCAGTTGTACAAAAAAAATAAATGTGGCTTTCAGATTTCTGGGTTTTTTTCCTCTGGAAACCCATTAAGTTTCACAAATTGCATTTGTTTATCATACACCTTCAATTTCCTTTAATCTCAAAAGCTCCCTGCCACCCTCCCATGCCTTTTTTCTATCTTTCATGGCATTGAAATTCTTGAAGAGTCCAGAGCAAATGACTTACAAAATGTTGTAGGTCTTGTTCAAAGTAGAAGATAAGTCACATTGCTTTCCTGCTTCAGACTCTTCAATTTCTTCTCATTGTGATTAGAGTAAAATCAGAATTCTTCACCTATAATGTGGTAGTGTGTAATATGTTCCATCTTGTATGACTCTTGCTTTCATGCACTATGCTCTAATAACACTGTCCTCCTTATACCTCTTGAATGTTTCAAACTTGCTTCTGTCTCAAGGTATTTGTAACCTGTTCCTTCTTCCTACAGTACATTTTGCCCAAAAGTTTGCATGGTTAGTTCCTTTGCACCTTTCAGGTCTCAGCTCAAATGTTATTTCCTGTGGTAGCTGGTCCACAGAAATGACTTCCTAAGGAATCACACCACCATTATTCACATCTTTATGTTGTTCATGTACTTGAACCTGAGCTCATCTTATAGCTCCCTTGTAACCAATAGAAGGTTGCTAAAGTAATGGTGTGTGACTTTGGAGGCTAGCTGAGAAGAGTACTTGTGACAAGAACTTGGAACATTTCCTGGCACAAAGTGGGCCCCCACTATCTGTTGGACTAATGAGTTTCTTCACTGATCTCTTGAAATGCTTTTGCATGAGCAATCCAGCTGACGTGTAATAAGTTTTGTCTACCCTAAGATCACCATTGGGAGAAGGACCCAGAAGGCCACTCCCAAAAATCAATCTGCCATTGAAAACCCTATGAACAGCAGAGCACTGACAATACTGTTTTGCCTGTTGTACATAGGGTCGCTATGAGTTGGATACCGTCTCAATGGCACCTAACAACAACAAGATCACGATGCTATAAGGAAGCACATGCTAACCATGTGGAGAGATCACATGAACAGAGATGCTCAATTAGTCCTCTGTTTAGCCATCCCAGTTTGGGTCCTCCTAGTTCATCTGTTGCCCCAGCTTCAGTACCATCCATGTAAATGAAAAAGCCTTCCTGGGCATGTTACTTTCTTCACAGTAATTATTTATTAGAATACAGGTCAATTGTATTGCCTATTCCTACTAGAGTATAAGCTCTGTAAGAACTAGGGGTTTTGCCTGTCTTATTTGTTACTGTATCCCCAGAACTTAAGCAGAGCTTCTCAGACATTTTTTGCATACTAATCCCCTGAGGACCTTATTTAAATACAAATTCTTATTCAGACGATCTGAAATGGAGCCTGAGATTCAGCATTTCTAGCGGCTCCTATGTGATATAGTTGCTACTGGAATGCAGATCACATGCTCAATAACAAGAAAATAGAAATCTGTAGGTAGGAGTGAAAGAATTTGGAGTCTACCTGAGTGAAGCTCATCTCCTTCCCCATGACCCTCTGCATTTCCAGTTTCTCTTGAAAAATCAGGTCTGGCAGTCCTGGGCTAGCTTTCCTCCATTGCAAGAATCAGGTGCAGATGGATGCAGGTACTCCTGCTTAGAGGCACAGCCCCAGCCTAGTGGCTCACTCCTAGGCTGTGCAGACATTTAACTGGTGATCCCTTCCCTTCAAAGGTCTCTGACCACCATTTTTATTCCCATTCCACAGTTCCAGGATACTAGATCCTCGGTTTTTTTTTTTTCCCCTAGGGATGACTGTATCCATATTCTGGGAAGATGGCCTGCTTAGAGCAGTGCATCTCAAGTGGTAATGTCAGCTGATATTAAAATGCAGATTCGGATTCAATGAGGAGACTGAGATTTTCCATTTATAATAATCTCCTAAGTAATAGCAATGTGGCTGGACCACAGATCACAGTGTGAGGAGCACACACATGGAAATATGCCTGGCACAGATTGTTGTTGTTGTTGTTGTTAGGTGCTGTTGACTCAGGGCTGACTCATGACAACCCTCATAGGGTTAGATTAGGCTTCCAGTGTTTGTTAGACTAATGAATTCATTTCATGTAGCAATCTTATTATGATACCATTATCTGAATGCCAGGTTTGGGAAGCAGTTACAGGGCAGTATTTCTCAGGTCTGTACAACCTGGGGGCTAAGGGGCTTTTCTAGAGCAGAAAATGAAAGTGGTTCAGCCTAGACACTCTTACCATAAAGCCAGGCCTTCATTTTCCATTGGAATCTCTTTTTGTTGTCATAAATAGAACCATGGGATTTTCTAACTGGGAGAGTATTTGCAAGTCATGGAATTTCTGTTTTGTATAATTGAAGTATAGAGAGGGAAGAGTTCTACCCACTAAAGCACTGACAGATCTTGGTCTATGATCTAGGGCTTCTGCCTTTCAAGGTTCTTCCCACAAAACTAAATCTTGGTAGCAATAGAGGTGTTTTTGTTGTTTGGTTGGTTGGTTGTTTTGTTGTTGTTGTTGTTGTTGTTGGGTTTTTTTTTTTTGTGTGTGTGTGTGTGAGGGAATTCAGTATGAAGGGATTTAATACATAAGCAAGCTGGAGTATGTCCAAAAGGGACAATCTGGTGAATGAGCATGAGAAACATGCTTTTGAAGTAATTGAGGCTGTTTACTCAAGAGAAGAGATGTATACATAGAACAGAATATTATTCATCCTTTTAAAAGGAGGAAATTCTGAAATAAGCGACAATATGGATGAACATTGAGGACATTATGCTAAGTGAAATATGCCAGCCACAGAAAAACAAATACCTTATGTTTCCACTTATATGAAGTATCTAGAATCAAAGACCTGAAGCAGGTTGGGTGTCATAGCACATGCCTGTAATCTCAGCGACTTGGGAGGCAGAGGCAGAAGGATCACAAGTTCGAGATCAGGGGCAGTTTGCATAATTTAGTGAGACCCTGTCTCAAAAAGTAAAAAATGGGCTGGGGGTGCAGCTCAGTGATACAGCATTTGCAAAGCACGCAAGTGCAAAGCCCAGTACCGCAAAAAAAGAAAAGAAAAAAGAAAAAAGCCTGCAGCGGTAGTACTATGGTGTCCCACCCCATCAGATCTCGGAAACTAAGCAGGACTGGGCCTGGTTAGTACTTGGATGGGAGACAGCCTGGCAACACCAGATCCTGTAGGCTTCAGAGAAAGACTCAGCAACCCACTCCCAAAAAACTATCAGCCACTAAAATCCCTATGAATAGCAGAGAAGTACTAATGGTAGTGTTTCACCTGTTGTACATAGGGTCACTATGAGTTGGACACTGAATTGATGGCACCTAACAACAGCAGAATCAGAGTAGACTGGTGGTTATGAGGGGCTACAGGAAGGGAATGGGATATTAGTAATCAACAAACATAAAGTTTCAGTTAAGCAAGGTGAATGAACTATAGAGATCTGTACAACACTGAATCTACAGTCTGACGTGAGCCCTGGAACAAATCCTTGCAATGGTAGACAAGAAACAGATGCTACAAGGAGCATGCTGAATCCATGCTTCTGGAAACTCAGAGGTGCTTCTGCAGAAAGCAAATAGGCATTCCCCAGGATGGAAGGAGCAGAGCACAAGAAGAATGTTTCACTGCCTACTGAGACTGAGAAGTTGGTCCTCAAAGGACTGGTGGTCATTTCAGTCTGAACATTACATATAAGTCTGCCCTCTAGGATCTGATCCCAGTTTACCTTTGCAACTTTATCTCCCACTGCCTATTAATCCCATGCATTTTTCACAATGAGGTGCTTCTTTTCTGACTTCTCCCTCGCCTGGCCTGACTGGGAGCTGCAGGCATACAGGGGCTTGAGCTTTTTCGTCCCTGCTTTCCTCCAAGGACCTAACATAAATGAATTCAGCTATGATTGACTGTCTTGTCTTGTCCCAGAGGTTACATGGAGGCTTACATCTGTGCCCACAGCTTGGTATTCAAGCACATTCACAAACCTCATTGACTTTAGTTGTACAGAGTTCTCCAGGAAGCAGAATGGAAAGAGCTAATGCTGAGCTTTACTGAGCACTTCTTTTGTGCTAAAGATCACTCTGGGCATTTATGCAACAGCACATTAATCCTCTTTAAATAATCTCCATTTGAAAGATGAGCTAAAATGAGGCACCACAAGGTGAAATGACTTGTCCAAGGTGACAGAGCTAAGAAGCTGACAGATCTTGTCTTTGAATTGAGTCAGCTGGCTCTAAAGACCATTGCCTGTTTTTTTAAAATATTTTAAATAGACTTTCTAAATTACCAAAGTAGAAAAATAGTATAATACATACTATATATTTCTCATCCATATTTAGCAGTTATTAATATTTTGTCCTGATGCTTCATTTTACTTTCAAGGGTATTTTAAACTATACATGTCATGACATTTTATGCTTTAACACTTTAATATGAAACTCAATAAAATTAGGACATTTTACTACATATGCACAATATCATAATTTAGCCAGCAACATTAATCATGATTCCTTAACATCATTCAATACACAGTCCATTTAAAAATTTTCTGGGGCTGAGGAGGTATCTCAATGGCAGAGCCCTTTCCTAGCATTTGCAAGTCCTTGGGTTCGATCTCCATCACAGTGGAAAAAATAAAATAAAATTTTCCAAATTGTTCCCCTGAATGTTTTTATATGTGGAGCTTTGTTCAAACCAAGATCGAATCAAAGTTCACACATACATGGTTGTTAAATCTCTTATATATCTCTTTTTTCAAATCCCTAAGGCTCCAAGAATTGATGGGAGACCAATACAGATGTTTCAACAAACAGATGCAGCACTGGAGGTGTTAACATGTTTATGCCAACAGATTTGGAAAACAGTTACCTGGCCAACTAACTAGAAAGAGATCCATATTTGTGCCTATCCCCAAAAACGGGGATCCAACTGAATGTGAAAACTATCGGAAAATTTCATTAATATCACACACAAGCAAAATTTTACTAAAGATCATTCAAATGTAACTACAGCAGTATTATAGAGAGATAACTACCAGAAAATCAAGCAGGATTCAGAAGAGGGCGGCAAACCAGGGACATCATTGCTGACGTGAGGTGGATATTACCAGAAAGAAGAGACTATCAGAAAGATGTCCATGCTTTATTGACTATGCAAAGGCATTTGACTGTGTGGATCATAACAAATTATGGATAACACTTCAGAAAATGGGAAGACCAGAGCATCTAATTGTACTCATGAGGAATTTGTACATGAACCAGGAGGCAGTTGTTCAAATAGAACAGGGAAACACAGCCTGGTTTGAAGTTGAGAAAGGTGTGTGTCAGGGCTCTCTACTTTCACCATATCTCTTCAATTTATATACTGAGCAAATAACCAGAGAAGCTGGACTATATGAGGAACATATAGTCCATATGTCATATATCATCATATATAGTCCATATAGTCATATGAGGATCATGACATCAGGATTGAAAGAAGACTCATTAACAACCTGTGTTATGCAGATGACACAACTCTGCTTGCTGAAGGTGAAGAGGATTTAAAACATTTACTGATGAAGATCAAAGATCATAGCCTTCAGTATGGATTGCAACTAAACAGCAACAAAACAAAAATCCTTACAACTGAGTCAGTATGCAACTTCACAGTACATGGAGAAAAGATTGAGGTTGTCCATGATTTTGCTTTACTTGGCTCTACAATCAACACCTGTGGAAGCAGCAGTCAAGAAATCAAAAGATGCATTGCTTTGGGAAAAGCTGTGACAAAAGATCTCTTTAGAGTATTGAAAAGTAAAGATGTCACACTAAAGTGCCTGACTCATGCCATGGTGTTTTCAGTCGCATCATATGGTTGTGAAAGCTGGACACTGAACAAGGGAGATAGGAGAGGAATTGATGGTTTTCCATTATGGTGCTGGAGATATCTATTGAATATACCATGGACTGCCAAAAGAACCAACAAATCTGTCCTAGAAGAAGTGCAACCAGAGTGCTCCTTGGAAACAAGAATGGCCAGATGGTATCTTACATATTTTGGACATGTAGTCAAGAGAGATCAATCCCTGGAGAAAGACATCATGTTGGGGAGAGTATCAGGTCAACGAAAAAAAGGAAAACCCTCCACCAGATGGATTGACACAGTGTCTGCAACAATGGGCTTAAACATAAATACAATTGTGTGCCTGGCACAGAATCGGGGAGTGTTTCGATGTACTGTACATAGGGTCACTGTGAGTTGGATTCAACTTGAGGGCACCTAACAACAATAACTTGTTAACCCTGTCACTATTTATTGGATGAAGAAATTGGATCTTCAAAATATTAACTGTCTTGTCCAATGTCAAACAGATAGTAAATATGTGAGCTGTGATTTGAATTTACACTGCCTTTCTTCAGATCCCATACTCTTAGCTAGTGTCTTCAATGAATTTTTACTCATTTGTACATGATTTGGGCTCTCCTCATAGGCAAACTCAAGGTGGAATGGGCAGTGTAAATGTTGAATGAAAGATGAGGAGTTTTGGAAGGTCGAGCCAGGAAAGCATTTTAGAAGGAAAACTATGCACAAGATAGGACTTTTATAACCAACTTGAGGAACTAAGCTTTTTTAGTTAACCTCAAGCAAAATAATCCAGATTAGTAGAATTTAAGGAGAAATCTGAATTAACACAGTATATGAAAAGGAAATGCAATTTGGACTGAGCAATTTCTATTTGGGAATTTATTCTAAGGAATTGTTGTTGTTGTTGTTAGGTGCCGTCGAGTCGGTATCCAACTCATAACGACCCTCTGTACAACAGGGGAAACACTATCGTCAGTGCTTCTCTGCTGTTCATAGGGTTTTCAATGGCAGATTGATTTTTGGGAGGGGGTTGCCAGGTCCTTCTCCCAAGCCTGCAGCACCTGGTGTTCCAGGCGGTCTCCCATCCAGGTACTAACCAGGCCCGGCCCTGCTTAGCTTCTGAGATCTGACGGGATCGGATTCCACAGGGCTACGGCTGCAGGCCCTCTAAGGAATTAATGTGACAAAACTGTGACAGAATGTGTATATTCCAGAATTCCCATTGAAACTAAATACTGATAGCAAAAAGTTGGAAAAAATCTAAATGCACATCAATTAAAACTGAATGAAAAAATGGAGCAACTATAGGATTATTATGACACATCCAAAGTGCTATTCATAATTTGTTATGATCTACACAGTCAAATGGCAGAAGGGCCTGGCAATCCACTCCCAAAGTGATCCCGAAACAGTCAGCCATTGAGAACCCTATGGGGGTCACAATGAGTCGGATACCAACTCGAGGGCACCTAACAACAACAACAACAACACACAGTCAAATGCCTTTCATAGTCAATAAAACATAGATAGACTTCTTTCTGATATTCTCTGCTTTCAGCTAATATCCTCCGCACATCAGCAATGATGTCCCTGGTTCCCCACCTTCTTCTGAATCCAGCTTGATTTTCCAACTGTTCCCTGTTTTTATACTGCTGCAGTCACTTTTGAATGATCTTTAGTAAAATTTTTCTTGTGTGTGATTTTAATGATATCACCCAATAGTTTCCACATTCAGTTGGATCCCCTTTTTTAGGAATAGGCACAAATGTGGATCTCTTCCAATCAGTTGGCCAGATAACCATATCCACCCTGCCCCAGCTAGAAGGCATCCAAAAGACAACTAGGGAAGAGTGGAAGAGTTGCCTCCTCAAAGTAGAGTCAACCTTAATGATAGAAATGGAGTGAAATCCCTGGGATCTCCATTTGCTAATGGGACACAGCTCAAAATGAGAAGAAACACAGTGACTGCAACAATGGGTGAAAACATAAAAAAATAAAAAAAGATCATGTGCATGGCACAGTACCAAGTGCTGTTTCATTCTGTTATACATAGTGTCACTACGAATCAGACCTGACTTCATGGCACCCAACACACACACAAACATACACACACAGAAAAAACACAGGTAACATCATACTTGATGATGAAAGGCTGACAATTTTCCCGCTAAGGTGAGGAAGAAGACAGGGAGGTCTGTTCTTGCCAATTTCACTCAACCTTGCACAGAATCAGCTGGCCAGGGTAGTTAGGCATGGAAAAGAAATAAAATCATCAAGAATGGAAAGCAAAAATTAAGACTATTTCTGTTTTCAGATGGCATACTCTTATATAGATGCTCCTCAACTTACACTAGGGTTATTTCCAATAAACTCATTATAAGTTAAAAATATAACAATTTAAAAAGTATTTACTACATCTCACCTGCCTGCACCGGTAGCCCTGTGGCATCCAATCCCGTCAGATCTCGGAAGCTAAGCAGGGACAGGCCTGATTAGTACCTGGATGGGAGACCACCTGGGAACACCAGAAGCTGTAGGCTTGGGAGAAGGACCTGGCAACCCCCTCCCAAAAAATCAATCTGCCATTGAAAACCCTATGAGCAGCAGAGAAGCACTGACAATAGTGTTTCCCCTGTTGTACAGAGGGTCGCTATGAGTCAGATACCGACTTGATGGCACCTAACAACAACAACAACATCTCACCTACCAAAATTCATCACTTAACCTTGCCTACCTTAAATGTGCTGAGAATATTTATATTAATCTATGGTTGGCCAAAATACAAAGCCTTTCTTCCTTCCCACCTCCCTTCCTTCCTCCCTCCCTCCATCTCTCTCTCTCTTTCTTTCTTTCTTTCTTTCTTTCTTTTTCTCTTTCTTTTCTTTTCTTTTCCTTCCTTCCTTCTATCCATCCTTCCTTCCTTCCCTCCCTCCTTTCTTTCTTTCTTCCTTCCTTCTTTTCTGTTTTTTCCATACTGTAGGATTCAACCCAGGGCCTCATGCATGCTAGGCAAGTGATATACCATGGAGATGTACCCTCAGCCCCTTTTTAATCTTTTCTTTTTTAAATTTTGAGACACTAAATTGCAAAGGCCAGCTTTGGTCTTAAACTCCAATTCTCTTGCCCTCACCTCCCAAGTTGCTTGGTTTACACGCATATGCAATGAAACCTGGCACAGAACTCTATTTTCTAATAAAGCATTGATAGCCCATGTAATTTATTCAATACTATAATAAAAGTGAAAAACATAATGAGTATATGTATACACTTTCACACCATCATAAAGTCAAAAAACATAAGACAACCATAAGTCAAATCATTATAAGTCAGAGACTACCTGCATACAGAAAATCATAAAGAATACAGTGAAAAAGCACTAAACTATTAAATGAGTTCTGCAAGCTTGAAAGATGCAAGATCAATATGCAAAAACCCATTGTACTTGTATACATTGCAAGAATGAACAATACAAAAATCAAAGAAACAATTCCATTTATGATTGTATTGAAAAGAGAAAATATAGGAATAGATTTGACAATGGAAGAGTAAAATTCATATTCTACAAACTACAAAATATTGCTGAAAAAGTTAATGGTAGATTTAAGTAAGTGGAAAAATCCCATTTTCATGGTTCAGAATACTTAATATTTATTAAGATGGCAATACTACTCAAACTGATTTACACATTCAAACAAATTCTTGCCAGAATTCTATTTGACTCCTCTGCAGAAATTAACAAGGTGATTCTAAAATTTATGTGGAATTAACCTTAAAAAAGAACAAAGCAGTATGATTCACACTTTCTGGTTGCAGGCATATATATCTGTGGAATACATTTGAGAATCCAGAAATGAACATCTTTGGTCATTGCTTTTGACAAAGCTACCAAGACTGTTCAATAGTGGAAAGAATAAGCTCTTTAATAAGTGACTTTGAGAAAATTGGATGGTCATATGCAAAAGAATGAAATCAGGCCATCATTTCATTTCATATATGAAAATAATTTCAACATGGATAAAAAATGTAAGGAATAAAACTATAAAACTCTTAAAGGAATAAATCTTGGGTTTGTCAGTGGGTTATTTTTTTCTCCTTAAAAATTTAATAGGGCAAAATAAACAAACAAAAAAGGGGAAAATTTTTGATTAATGCGATAACAGCCATATGCAACCCTGAGTTATACCATAATATTTTTGTGTTTTCAGAAAGTTGCGTCTTGTATTTTGCATTTTTCTCTCCCTCTTTGTCCCTCTACATTATTCCACTTCCCTCTTCTCCCTTCCCATTGTCCACACCCTTCCACTACTCTCCTCCCCTCTCATATTGCGTTCACTTGTATTTTCCAATCTTAAATAAGAATATATATATGTATATGTGTATATATATATATATATATATATATATATATATATATATGTTTCTTCTTTTATTTGTAATTTTTAGTGTACAACTTAGGGGTCTCATAACATTAAGAATATATATATATGTATATGTATATGTATATATGTATATACATATATATATATATATATATATATGTTTCTTCTTTTATTTGTAATTTTTAGTGTACAACTTATGGGTCTCATAACATTTCCATACATGTATTTCATTATACATTTCCCATTAATTTTGTTTTCCTTAAAGTAGATTTAGCTCCTACACATGACAACATGAGATATTTCTCTTTTTGAATCTGTGTTACTTCAATTAAAATGGTGTTTTCCAGTTCCATCCATTTCACTGCAAATGATATAATTTCATTCTTATTAATTGCTGAATAATATTACATTGCATACATATATACCACAAGTTTTTAATCCAATCTTCTGTTGATGAATATCTGTGTTGATTCCATACCATTCCAATTGTGAAGAATGCTGCATTAAATATGTAAGTGCTGGTGTCCCTGTGGTATGATGACTGATCTTTGTTTGGGTATATTCCTAGAATTGGTATAGCTGGATCATGTAGTAGTTCTATTTTTAGTTTACTAAGATATCTCCATACTGATTTCCATAGTGACTGGATGAATTACAGTCCTACCAGCAATGTAAGTGTTCCTTTTCTCCTCATCCCCACCAGCATTTGTTGTTTTATTTGTCAATCTTGTCCATTTTTACTGGAGTGAGATGGAATTTCAGGGTAGTTTTTAAAAACATTTTTACTGATAATTTTAATGTATAATTTAATGGGTCACATTATGACATTTCTACATATGCATTTCACTGGACATTGCTCATGCTCGCTTCCTGTTTACCCTCTCATGACCCCTCTCCTTCATCTCCTTCCTCAAAACCAACGATTTCCCTTCTACTTGCATGTCTTTTCTGAGTATAGCTATGTATATATGTACATCTTGACTTTGCTGTAAGGGTAGCATAAGTGATGTTTCCTTTCTTTTCTCCCATTATCCTTACTTCTTGCACCCTCCCCCTTTTCTTTAGTCCATTATCTTTTTCTAGTTAAGTCCTATCCTCTTTCATGATCTATACTTTTTAATAATGAATATATATAGATAGTTAGATATGTATGTGTGTCTAGCATTCACGTATGAGAGAAAACATGGCATTTATCCATTTGGGTTTAGCTTATTTTGCTTAAAATGATGATCTCTAGTTCCATCCATGTTCTAGCAAATGCCACAATTTTGTCCTTCTTTATGGCTGAATAAAACTCCATGGTATATACATACCACAATTTCCTTATCTATTCATCTGTTGATGGACACCTAGGCTGATTCTATTTCATGGCTATTGTGAATAATGCCATAATGAACATGGGTGAGCAGGTACCTCTGTAGTATATTGACTTATATTCCTTCAGATATATACCTACAAGTGGGATAGCTGTGTCATATGGTAGTCCTGGTTTTAGTTTTTTGAGTAACCTCCATACTGATTTCCATAGTGGTTTCACCAATCAGCCTTTATACCAGCAGTATATAAAGGTCTTTGTCTCTCCACATCCTCACCAGCGTTTGTTTTTATTTGTATTTTTGGTGGTAGCCATTCTAACTGGAGTGAGATTGTATCTCAGTGTGGTTTAGATTTGCATTTCCCTGATGGCTAAGGATATTGAACATTTTTTCATATGATTGTTGGTCATTCGCATTTCTTCTTTTGAGAAGTCTCTGTTCAGTTCTTTTGTCTTTTGTTTGATTGCATATTTTGCTTTTTTGCTTTTTAATTTTTTTAGTTCTTTATATAGCCTAGATAATTATCCCCTGTCTGATGAATACCTGGCAAAGATTTTCTCCCATTGTGTAGGTTTTCTCTTCATTCTGATAATTGTGTCCTTTACTGTGCAAAAGCTTTTTAGTTCATGCAATCCCACTTGTCAATTCTTGCTATTATTTCCTAGAATCTTATTTATAATGTCCTTGCCTATGCCTATGTCTTGAAGTGTTTTACCTATGTTTTCCTATCACAGTTTGAAAGCTTCAGGTTTTACATCAAGGTCTTTGATCTATTTTGAACTTATTTTTGTACAACTTGAGAGAGAGGAATCTAATTTCAGTCTTCTGCAGGAAGCTATCCAATTCTCCCACCACCATTTGTTGAAAAGGATGTCTTTTCTCCAACTTATATTTTTGGCACCTTTGTCAAATATCAGGTGGCTATAGCTGCATTGGTTTACTTCTGCATCCTCTATTCTGTTACATTGGTCTACATGTTCATTTTTGTGCTCATATCATGCAGTTTTTGTTACTATAGCTTTGTAGTATAATTTGAAGTCAGGTATTTTGATGACCCCTGCATTGTTCTTTTGACTCAGTATCGCTTTAGCAATTTGGGGTCCTTTGTGCTTCTATATAAATTTTAGGATTGTTTTCTTTATATCTGTGAAGAATGTCATTGGGATTTTGGTGGGGGTTGCACTAAATCTGTAGATTGCTTTCAGTAATATATCCATTTTCACAAGATTAATTCTTCCAATCCATGAACATGGGATATCTTTCCACTGTCTGATGTCTTCTTCAATCTCTTTCTTTTGTGTTTTAAAGTTTTTGTCATAGAGATCTTTCACCTCTTTTGTTAGGTTTCTTACCAGGTATTTTATTTGTTCTGAAGCTATTATGAATGGGAATATTTTCCTGGTTTCTTTCTCTGCTTGGTCATTGTTGGTATAAAAAAAGCTATTGGTATTTGTATGTTAATTTTGTATCTTGCTACTTTGCCAGAAGTGTTTATGTGCTCTAAGAGTTTTCTTGTGGAGTCTTTATGTTCTTTTATATGTAGAATTATGTCATCTGCAAATAGGGATAATTTGACTTCTTTTCCTATATGGATTCCTATTATTTTTTCTCTTGTCTTATTGCTGTGACTAATAGTTCCATAGTTTGATTACTACATTGAATAGCAGTGGAGATGGTGGACATCATTGTCTTGTTCCTGATCTTAGGAGAAATGCTTTCAGTTTTTCCCCATTTAGTATGTTGTCAGCTATGTATTTTTCATATATTGCTTTTATTGGGCTCAGTTATGTTCCTTCAATTCCTAGTTTCTTCAAGGCTCTTGAACTTTTTCTAAGGTCTTTTCTGTATCTACAGATAGAATCATGTGATTTTTGGTTTCTAAGTCTCTTTATATGTTGTATTACATTTATTGTTTTGCATATATTGAACCAGCCTTGCATCCCTGGAATGAAACCAATTTGATCAGAATGTATGATTTTCTTAAAGTGTTATTGAAGTCAATTTCCATATTTTATTAAGGATTTTGCATCCAAGTTCATTAGGGGTATAGGTCTGTCATTTTCCTTTTTTGATGTATCCTTCTCTGGCTTTGCTATCAGGATAATACTGGCTTCATAGAATGAGTGTGGTAGAGTTCCATCCATTTGTATTTTGTGGAATAATTTGAGGAGCATTGGTGTTAATTTTTATTTAAAAATTTTATGGGATCAGCAGTGAATCCATCTGGTCCTAGGCTTTTCTTTTTTGGGAGACTTTATTGTGCAGCACACTCTTGGCTGCTCCAGCCCAGATGTTCAGATGGGAGGTGTGGCCGTGCACACAAATAACTAAACACAACTCACTCAGGACCCTCAGGTGAGGGGTGCAGACTCCTGTGGCCCTTGGAAATGCCACCAGAGTGTTGAAAAGAAAAGCCTCAAAAGCTTTTGCCTTGTGGGGACTGAAAGCTATTTATTATCTATCTGCCCTTACAAGGGCAAGAGGAACCCAAAGTGAATCCAGCTATATAACAACTGCTACATCTCTGTTGCTGCCTTGAGGGCAGCGGTGGCTTTTCTGCCTCCAGTCCTGGGACCGGAGACTGTCCTCAGCTTTGGCCTCTTGGTGCCAAGAGACTGTCCTTACCTTGATTGTACATATTCCTCCTTGAAAGTGCCATCTAGTTGTCCTGGTCTCAGTGGCCATGAGGAGTGATGCTTCCATGTTGCTGGTCGAATCCAGAGAACTCAAGCTGCGGCAGTGCAGCTCCTTTTATAGATGGCTCAAACAAATCAGCTTCGAGTCCTTTGTTTTCCAATTGTCCAATCAGGTTTGGGGGATTTGTGAAGGGTTTTGGAAAAGTGTCCAATTGTTTTACTTTCACTTTCCCTAGATTTCTAATTTACAAACCAGATATTCAAAAGCTGTTTTCCCAGTTTTGGGGTTTTTGCCAATTTCCTCCCAATTTTTCCCTACACTTTATTACTGCTTCAATCTCACTCCTCGTTATAGGTCTGTTTCAGTTATTTATGTATCCTTGACTTAATTCTGGCAGGTCATAAGTGTCTAGGAATTTATCCATCTTGTCTGTTTTCTAGTTTCTTAGAATATAATTTTTCAAAGTATTTCCTAATGATTCTCGGGATTTTGTTGGTATGTCTTGTAATGTTCCCTTTTTCATCTCTAGTTTTCTTGATTTGAGTCTTCTCTCACTTACGTTTGGTTAGTTTGGCTAAGGGTTTTATGATCTTGTTTATATTTTCAAAGAACCAGATCTTTATTTCATCACTTCTTTTTATTGTACTTTTAGTCTCCATTTCATTAATTTCTGCTCTGATCTTTGTTATTTGTGTCTACTGATTTTGTGTTTGGTTTGTTCTTTTTCTAAGAGCTTGAGGTGCATCATTAAATTATTTGTTCAAGCCCACTCTAATTTTTTTATGTAGTCACTCATTGCTACAAATTTCCCTCTTAGAAATGCCTTTGTGTATCAAAAAAGATCTAGTAGATTTTATTTTCATTATCATTTGACTCTAAGATTTTTTTTTTTTTTTTTTTGCAGT
>VMDO01029821.1:0-22142 GCA_007922755.1 Pedetes capensis | reverse complement strand
TTCTCTCAGGCCCTGGCTCCCGCCTCCCCAGTGGCCAGAACCAGTAGATCCCAGCTGCTTTGATGGTAACACCAAACTGGGAATCCAGCTGCTTTGGTGGTAATGCCAAATTGTAGCTGCGTATTTTAATAGACCAGTTGTTTTCATCAAAAGTTTCACATGTGTTTGAGTCTGGCCCCTGTGTGGTGTTTGTGTTTTAGAAGCACAGAGCTTGTCCCGTGGTTGTGGCTGACAAAGCACAGGTGCCAGGGTTAACAGTCTTTTAAGCTGCAATTACTCTGAAGTAGGGATTGAAGCTCCCGTTTTACAGGTGGAGGGCTAAGGTTCAGAGAGGTCTGCGCACCTGCTGAAATTCACACAGCAAGGGCCAGAGCCAAGACTGGACTGCAATTCTTGGGATAAGTGATGTGTCTGATTTCTCCTGTGCCACCTTTGGTGCCTTCTTTGGGGGATCCCTGCACCTCTGGCCTGATGCTCCACACTCATGTCGTGGGCTCAGGACCGTAACATTGAATGAGCCTGGGTCGGTGTCTGTTGTGTTAATAAGCCGCCTACCAAGTTGCGCTTCGGGGGATGGACAGAGCCTGGATCTGACGAGTCCCCTCCTCGGGCGGGGCTGGCTGGTTGAGCAGAGAAGATCTGCCCCACCGAGAATGAGAAGGGGCCTTTCTGTGGAGAACCTGCAGGCTCGGCCCAGGGGAAGGGAGGGCTCAGGTGTGGGGAGGTTGGCCCAGGCCATGGAGCCACGCCAAGACTGTAGAATCTTGGAACCTGCCCTTCCCCTGATCCCCCGCCCGGTGAGGTCTGGAAATCTGCTCAGGCTGGACCATGTGGGAGGGCAGAGATTCCCTGGGGCCATGCACGCGGGATCGGGCAACCCTGGGCCACATTAACCAAAAAGTTGTTCTGTCTTCACTCGATCCCAGGTAGAACAGAAGCCCTCTCAGAGCACCGAGTTTTGCTGGTTGTGTTCAGTGCTGGGTCCCAACTCTTAGGCAAGAGAACAGGGTATGGGACAGGCCTTCCGCAAGTACAGATGGTCCTAACTTACGATGGCTCAACTTACAGAGTTTTCGCCTTTATGATGGCACTAAAGCAATACACAAGCCTGCAGCCATAGCCCTGTGGATTCCGATCCTGTCCAGTCTTGGAAGCTAAGCAGGTTTGACCCTGGTTAGTCCTTGGATAGGAGACTGCCTGGGACCACCAGGTGCTGTAGTCTTGGGAGAAGGACCCAGCAACCCACTCCCAAAAATCAATCTGCCATCGAAAACCCTATGAATAGCAGAAAAGCACTGACAATAGTGTTTCCCCTGTTGTACACAGGGTCGCTATGAGTCGGATAATGACTCAACAGCACCTAACAACAACTGCAAAGCAATATACATTCGGTAGAAACAATACTTTAGCTTTGAATTTTGCTCTTTCCCTGGGCTGGTGATCCGATCCTCTCCTAAGATGCTGAGCTGGGCAGTGAGTCTCAGCTCCCAGTCGGCTCTGCGATCACACTGGGGAGCGATCGGCCTCTGTGCTGGGTGGCCATGACGATGTGTGCTGGGGCAGGTGCGTTCAATGCCTTTTCAATTTATGCTATTTTTTTATGCTTTTTTGAGACAAGGTCTTGATAAATAGCCTCAGCTATCCTGGAGCTCATTATGTAGCCTGGGCTGGCCTTGAACTTGGGATGCTCTTGTCTTAGCTTTCTGGCTGTGGGGGTTACAGGCATGTGGAATCATGGCTGCCTTAATTTATGGTACTTTCGACTTGTGGTGAGTTTGTCAGGGCCTGAACGCTTTGCATGTTGAGGAGTGTCTGTCCATATTGGAAGGACAGGGTGGGTCTTTCTGAGTCGCTGACAGGAGTGTCCTGATTTGCAGTGCCAGGAACTAAGATTTCTGGGGGCTTCTTTTCCTGTAGAAGGAGCCTGAGGGCTGTGAGCCTGCGAGGATCAGAGCCCCAGGCTGGAGTACCATAGGCACGACATGTATTCCACAGCTGTCTTCCCTGTCCACAGGCAGTGTGCAAAAGCGGGGCCCTGGATCCCCCAGGAAAGGTTTCTCCTCAGAAGAGTATTTCCAGTTACTGCTGGTTTTAGAATTAAAATTTTGGTTATATTAGACTTATAACTTCAAAAAGTTGTGTTTCTTAAAGGTCGTAAGTTCAGTTTACACCTGTTGCTCCATTTATTAGTGGTGGTCATTTTCTGATCCTTTAACAGTGGCCCTTTGGTAAAGTATGATCTCATTTACAAACTTGAATTCCCCTAAGTTCTAGTAAAAAGTTCTGTCTCAAGTAGTTTAGTCATTCTCCATTAACCTCATTGTGCTGAAAGTAGATGGAATCTTAAGTCCTCTGGAGCATCCTAGAAATATTTTCAGTTTTCTTAACACTGTCTTAATCTCTCAATGCAGTATTTCACATCTAAATCAGTTTCTCAGGGGCATATTTGGCTGGGATGGCAAGATTAATTTTGTTGTTGGTAGGTGCCGTTGAGTCATTATCCCACTTGTAGCAACCCTACGTGCAACAGGTGAAACACTGTTATCAGTGCTTCTCTACTGTTCATAGGGTTTTCAATGGCTGATTGTTTTTTGGGAGTGGGTTTCCAGGTCCTTCTTCCAAGCCTAGAGCACCTAGTCTTCCCAGACAGTCTCCCATCCAAGTACTAACCAGGCCTGACCCTGCTTAGCTTCTGAGATCTGATGGGATTAGATGCTAAAGGGCTATGACTGCAGACAGATTAACTTTGTTGTTGCTGTTGGTAGGTGCCATCGAGTCGGTATCCGACTCATAGTGACCCTCATAGGGTTTTCAATGGCTGACTGTTTCGGGATTGCCTTGGGAGTGGATTGCCAGGTCCTTCTCCCAGTTTTTTGCAGTGCTGGGAATTGAACTCGGGACCTCAGAGACTGCAGTGCAGCGTTCTACCAACTAAGCTAAATCCCAGCCCAGTATGAGATTAACTTTAGACAGTCTTTAATACTGAGGAGGAGCAGGCACAGTGTGTAGAAATGGAACCTCCTCTGGGATCTACGTACCGCTTGCATCAGGTGGCTTTGGTTTTGCTTTATGCCTAACCTTAGGTTTGAGGCCCCACAGGATCACAGGGCACTGACCCCCGAGGGAAGTAGCCCAGTGGACCCACACAGTTTGAACCCTGTGTCTTGGCAGCAGGGGCTGACCATCAGCCAGGGGCGGGCGAGTGTTCTCCTGGGCCCCAGGGTTGACCTTTCCCTTGTGACCCTCGCCCTGGTGAGAGGCCCTTGTAGCTAGGCCTTGCTGTCCATCTGCCTGGGCCCCTGCTCTAGTCACAGAAGCCTGGCTTACTCTGGACGCCTTGCACCTGCAGTCATAATCTATCAGGAAGTTTGTGCCCACTGCTTTGTTGTACCTGAGATTAGCAGGGGCCCCGTCAGATCAGCCAGCCTGCGGACAAGCATTGGCAGGTGTGGCCTCAGTTGCCAGCATGAACACGAGACTTGTCCCTCACGTTACCTGCACACCTGCCTGTTTTCTCTGCCCTAGGGTTGGCAGTGACTTGTTTGGCATTAGTGAGGCTGTGGGGCCTCTCTGTGCCTTGGTTTCCTGGTGAGGCAGGTGTGACTTTGCTCCGGGCCAGCCCTTCAAGCTGACTGTTGCCTGACGGGCTGAAGTGTGTCTCCCTGGTTCATGCACTGGCCTTACTTGGAGATCGAGTCTGTGAAGAGGTGATCAAGTTAAGATGAGGTCATTAGGCTAGGTTGTGACCCAGTAGGACCTGTGGCTTCCTAAAAGCAGATCAGGATGGAGCCAGACACAGAGGAGCACGTGAGGACACGGGATACAGCAGAGGAGCAGGCGGAAGCATGGGATTGTCTTCCTTCCAGAGGCCCCACCCTGCCCACACCTGCGCCTCGGACCACCGGCCCCACACACCACAGTACACGTATATGGTGGAGCCACCTGGCCATGGCACTCTGTTGCAGTGGCCCTGGGAAGCACATGCAGGTGCCTCGGGGTCCAAACAGGTTGAAGATGTCTGGCGGGGAGCAGGGGATTGTGGGAGGGGACCCCTGGCCTTGCTGGCCCCGCCGGTGCCCTTGGGGAATTTGTGGGGAAATTGTGGGTCTTTAGTGGCCTCTGATCTCTCATGGCGGGATGGCGAGTCCAGGACCTTGTCTGCTTGGGGTCACCAGGAGTTCATATCTGCTCAGCTCTAGCTCGTCACCACAGCTGAGGCCGTGCTGTATGTCCAGTCAGAAACCAGGCCCCCTTTGGCCAGGAATTACCGAAAGGCTGCCTTGAGTGACCGCAGGCTCTGTGAGCTGGATGTACAGGCAGGTGACAAGCTGCCAGCCTGTTCCGGTGAGGCTGGCCATTGCTCACGGTCTGCTGCCTCTGGTCCAAGTCGGTCGAGTGGTGGAAGCATCTGGCTGTCACTGCACAGCTCCGTTGTTCCCAGTCACATCTCCAAGTACACTGAACAAGACAACGGCAGAATAAGGATCTTCTGGTTTTCTTTTCTCTTTTCTTTGCTTTTCTCCCCCCAGGGCCTTGCACATACTTTGCATGTGCTCTACCACTGGGCTGCACCCCTAGCCAATTTTTTTGTTTGTTTGTTATTTTGAGACAGAATCTTGCTAAGTGATATAGGCTGCCTCTGGCCTCCAACCTGCAATCCTCCTGCCTCCACCTCCTGAGTCTCTGGGATTACAGGCATGCGCCACCATATCCAGCTTTTATTTTTGTTTTTTGGAAAGGATCTCACTATGTAGCTCAGGCTGGCCTTGAACTGTGATCCTTCTGCTTCAGCCCCCTGAGTACTGGGATTAGAAAAAAGATTTTATTTCATCCCTTTTGGCCAAGTGCTTTACAGTCAACCTGGTTTTGTTTGCAGGTTTTGTTTTTTTTTTTTTTAATGTCGGAAGAATAAGCTGCACTGCCTTTTATTTGAACTGGCTCTTTACTTTTGAGAAGAAACACCCCCTGCAAAGCTGTGACACTTTGCAAAAGGGGCTTTGGTGCTCCTCGGACAGGCAGTATCTGATTTGATGAGGCTTGAGTGACAAGTCTCAGGGTGTTGCTTTTCTGGTTGCCTGTATGAGCTGATGGTCTCCTGATAGCTCCACTAAATTACTAGGAAACAGAAAGCCTTAATGAATATAGGTGTCCATGCAATTTGCATTTATAGGTGAATGTTCTAGTGATGACTGAAGCAGCGTAGGGAGAAATTGGGAGGATATTGGCATAAACTCCCAAACTGGGAAAATGGCTTTTGAAGATCTGGTTTGTAAATTAGAAATCTAGGGAAAATGAAAGTAAATTGATTGGACATTTGTACAAAACCCTTCACAAATCCCCCTGAACCTGATTGGACAATTGGACTCAAAGCTGATTGGTTCAGGCCATTCCGGGGGCAAGCTATATAAGGAGCTGCACTGCAGCAGCTCACTCTCTCTCGCCCAGACCACCAATGAAGGAAGATCTCTCTCTCTCACCCAGACCATCGGGAAGGAAACAGCTCTCTCTCTCTCGCCCAGACACGAGGAAACAGCTTGCTATCTCACCCGGACCATCGGCAAGGAAGCAAGAACTCTATCCTCATGACCACTGAGACCACCAACTGGAACCATCTGCCCTTGAGGCAGTATAAGAGCTGCTGGCATTTAAAGCTGTACGCTTTCGGTTTTCTCTCCGCCCTGATAAGGGCAGAGAAATAAAGAACTGTGTTTGTCCCCACAAGGCAAAAACACCTGAGGCTTTTTCCTTCCTCTCCCCCATCTCTACCAGCATTCTCGAGGGCCACAGGAGTCCGTGCCCCTCACCTGAGGGTCCCGAGTGACTTGTGTTTAGATATCTGTGTGCATGGCAGCACTGCCCATCCAAACATCCGGGCCAGATTGGGAGGTGTGTGCCCCACAAAGCAGAAAGTATAAAACTGGATTAAGTCATTTTCCAGTCAAGATGCGGCTCTGCCACTCAGGTGGTGCACCCGTTCTGTTAACCGGTCCCTTACATTTCTTTGTATTTAAAATACTTTTGTGGCATCTCTGGTTCCTGTCTTCTGTTTACAGTGGGGAAGCTTGGGCCACACAGTGTTATCTGGCTCTGTTCAGGAGATGATGGGGGTGCAGGTGTCATGGCTGTGGCTGGATTATGACATGAAGTAGCAGATTCATCTCACTCGTTCATGAATGGGCTCCCAGGGACCCACACCCAGCACTTAGCAAGCAGCTTTATAGTGGATTTGGTGTGAAAATCAAGGAGAGGTTTGTTAGGGGCTGAAGTGTCCCCTGGTCCACTACATCCATATATGGAAGCCCTCACCCTGGGGCCTCGAATGTGGCTGTGTTGGGAGACATGGTCTTCACAGAGGGGAGTGAGGTAGAATGAAGTCTCTGGGGTGGTTCCTGATCCCACGGGACTGGGGTCCTTATAAAAAGAAGTGATGAGGGTGCCCTGAGGACCCAGGGAGAAGACGCTGTCTCCAAGCCAAGGAGAGAGGCCGGGGGAGGAGCCTGCGACCCATCCATCCCAGACTTCTGGCCTCTGGAACATGAGACAGTGACAGTCTGCTGTTGAAGGCCCGGCTTTGGGGAGCACCTGTGGAGTTGGGAGGGCCACCATGACTTATCCAGTGACCCACCTCCCCAGCCGTCAATGACCCTGTCCATGTTAAGTTGCTGGAGAGGAGTTAGCGTGTGTCCCACTGTGCCCAATGTTCTGCTGATGTTTCTTATTTCACTTTCACAGCCAACTGGCCCCTGCCACAGGGGCCAGATGCCACCTTCCAGGTGGGGATGGCGAGGCAGACATGGCAAGAGCATGGTGCTTTCAAGCCAGGTGGCTCAGGGATGCCGTGGCGTGGGACTCAGTTTTGCCCAACTCCTGATGCCTGTGTATCCCTGGATCCCTGTGCTCTGCACTGTGGTCAGAGAGGGAGCCGCCGTAGAAGCCAGGTCCTGCCGAAGCCCTCTTGCTGTGGAGGCAGCTACAGCTCTGTCCTGTTATGACCACTGGGGGACCAGCTATAGGTTCTCAGGGTTCACTTTTGAGACCCTGGTTTCCCACGTCGCCTCCTCTGAGCAGTGGCACCCACTGGCCCTCAGGGTGACTTTGGGAACATGGCAGGGGATGCCAGGACACACAGGGGCTCTGTGGAGTGTGTCTGTGCTCCCTGTCCCCTCACTAAGCCTTGCTGCCACCCTGCAGGGCCCACCTGGGGAGGCACAGGAGCAGCTGTGACCCCTGAGGCCTCTGTCCCTCTCCTGGCCTTCGTAAAGCTGCCTCGAACAAGAGCATGAAACAGAGCCTAGGTGCTGGTGGGCGGCTCCAGGAGTGAGAACCGGCTGACCATGGCCTTTTCCAGCCACGGGCTTGTGACCTCCCGGACCCGCACCCGGGCACATGTGGTATGTTAGTTGCCTTACGTGTAGGTGACCTGGAGCATCTCTGCAGCTGGGACTGGGCTGCGAGCCCATTGGCTTCTTTCTTCCCATCCTGCCAGAGGCCCAGACCCTTGGCATTCTGGCTGCTGGGCTGTGCCCTGCCCTGCCCATCTGTCTCACTTTGTAATCAGGCATCATGTCGGTCCTCCAGGCCTGGGGCTTTGCTCCTGGAAACCTCTGTGCCACGTTAGCTGGGGCTTTCAATGTCCCTTAGACCCCAGGAACCAGTGGTCCCACAGTGTGAGCCCCAAGGAGCAGACACAGGCTGGACCCTGAGGCTGCCTCCAAGCCCTGGTCACTGTGCAGCCCTGGAGGTGTAACACCCCCTCCGAGCATCACGGCTTCCCGTGTAAAGTCCTGGTGATGTCCTGAACTCGGGGTAACCCAGGGCTCACTGATTACACAGCACTGACGGAATGGTCGCCCACGGGCACCAGGGATGGGGTGAAACCACAGGTGTGGGACAGGATGCTGCCACTTAGCAGAGGGAAACAGAAGTGTGCCTGGAGCCATGAGGGCACCTGCTGGCAGATTTCCAGCAGCAGGGCCTGGGGAGGGAGAACCTAGAAGAAGGGGAGTCAGAGTGCGTGGTTGATGGGTTCCGTGAGAAGGTTGGACGGGTCGTCTCAAATCCAGAGAATCCACCTCTGTGGGACCCGACATGCCACCTGCTCTGTCCACTTGGGCCTCCAGGTCCTAGCATTGGCTGTCGCTTTTGCTGGACGCAAGTCAGGGTCCCTGTGGGGGTTCGTTGTGTGCTTCTGTGTGAACCCACACTTTCCAGGGGCATGGATCAGTGATGCTTACGGGAACGGGACATAGCCGGTGGGCTGCGCCAGGGCCCCTTTGGTTTTAGTTGACCCCATGGGCTGTGCTGCTGTGCCTGGATGCCGAGGTCACTTAGGTGGCCGTGGTGATTTCCGTCTTCCCGTTGCTCACACACCTGTCCTTTTCCTCCATCCACTGTGGATGCTCACTGCGTTCCTGTCACCTTGCGCTGATACCCCCTCCCCAGAGGGGGAACGTTCTGTTTCTGGAAGGACATTTGCAGGTCCTGTTGGCAACCCCAGGTGTTGAGGGACACCGTGTGCCACGGGGCGGGCAGGGGGCTCCTCTGGGCCTTGCTGCTCGGTTGGGACTGGGGAAGGAGTTCCAGGGCCCCCGTGATGGAGGAAGGGGCCATGTCCTCCTGCTGTTGAGGTGCATGGGGGCTGCCAGGGCTTCCGCAGGGGGCCAGGGATGGGTCTGCTGGACACCTGGAAGGCGCAGTGCTGCTCAGCAGTGAGTAGACAAACCCTGTCCTTCCTGTCCTAGAGGAAGAGACAGTCAGGCAGGGATAGCAGGCCCTGGGGGCTCCTGGCACTGCTGCAGACAGAGCCACATCCTGTCCTCGAATGATGGCTGTCCTCACTCCTGATTCTGTGGCTCATGAGTTGGGGCTGGTGTCACCGCTGAGCAGTAGTTACTCCACCAGGGCCCCCAGGGCCTCCTCAGGACCTGGTGGGCTTCTTGAAGAGAAGCTGGCCCCCAAGCTGCAGATCCCATGAGGCTCGGTGCACTTGGATCTCAGCCCCGTTTCTGCCACTATCCTGTAGTTCAGAACAAAGGCCATAGGACAGTCAGCCCAGGTCCAGGGACTCAGGAGACAACAGCCTGCCTCTGGAGGGAGGGCTTTGCAGCGCCCAGCCCCCTTGTGTCCCTGTCCCTCTGTGCACCCTTGTGTTGGGTGGCAGCTGCAAGCCCTGGGAGATGGGAGTCACACTCTCACCCCTCATCGTGAGAGGCTCGGTTTCCCTATGCCCGGAGCTTTCCTACCTCAGTGCAGCCCACCAAGGTGCGGCACCATGCAGCCCTCCTGCGTCACCCTAGGGAAATCCAGGCCAGAGGGAGGCAGCTGTAGGGTGAAAAGAAACCTCCCCTTTGCCCTCTGGATCTTCCCCAGAGTAAATGGACAAAAATGAAATAGGAAAAGAGGACTGCAGAGTGATTATTGTGCCAAAGGGACAACTGCAGGACTGTGACCCTCCAGCCCAGCACCACTCAGAAGCTCATGTACCCTTCGTTCTCTACAGCAGCAGTCCCCACATTTTTAGAATGGATTTCGTGGCAAACAGTTTTTCCATGGATCAGGAAGGGGCTGGTTTGGGGAATACATTTATTGTGTAAATATAGATGAAGCCTCACCCGCTCACCTGCTGCTCACACTGGTGCTGGTCTGTAGCCTGGGAGTTAGGGACTCCTGCTCTAGAGGGTGGGGAGAGTGGGACGTGAGACTATAAGGACAGGGCGTGAGTGATGGGGGAACTGAATATCCTGAACACAAATCAGGTTGTAAAAAGATTCTCTGGAATTGGGAGATGCCTGAGGGGTAGACAGTATCTCCTAATGGAAGCTGGTGCAGGTGTGGCCACAGTTGTTGGTCTATCTGAGATAGAAAATAGGACGTCAGGGTGCTTGTGGAGGCAGCTGTGTGTCCTTCTGCCCCCCTGGGCCTAGCGAGGGTAATGGGATTCCAGAGAGTCTCCCCTAAAGTTGGCTGGGCAGAAGCAATACAGACTCTTCCTTTAGCTCAAATGCTGAGCTTGCCCCAGATGCCATATTTGGGGGATATCATTCCCCGAGCCCCAACAGCACTGTAGGGTTGCAGGTTGATGGGATGTTCTGTGAAGTCAGACATGGCTGGAATCCTGCCACAACCAACCATAGCCCTGTGACCCCAGGAAGCTGTTTAAGCCCACGGGGTTTCCATTTCCACATCTGATCTGTAGGATGGAATGGGGATGCCCGCCACCATGGGATCCTCCAGATTAGATGAGTAACAAGTTAACGGTACGGCCCTCAGTTACGGATGGTGGTGACTGGTGTTGGGTATTTTGGCAGAGACACGCATCTCTGGATAATGCACAGGGGGCCCCCTCAGACGTGTGGTTGTGGGCACACCTCCTCCAAGCAGGCTGTGGCTCTGCTCAGGCCAGACAGGTGCACAGGCTGCTCAGGGAGTTTGAGGCTGATGTAGAATGTGTTGGGCAGGGCTGGGCTGGGGCAGGTTGGCGAGCAGGGGGTGCAGTGGGCACGTCTACAGCAATGGCAGTTGGGAGGGTGAGAGGTTGTGGCAGGACTGGAGAGACGTGGGCTGTTAGGTCGCCCGGCCTCTGCAGTAGCTGGGGTGGTGGATCCAGACTGAGGGAGACCCCTCAGGTTCTCACTGGTACCAGTGGCTGAAGAACCGAGAGGGTCTGAGCTTCACCCTGCGGGGTTAGCCTGTGACTCCTCCTTGATGCCCGCAGGACACAGGAGACCCCAGGTCCGAGATGCAGATGAGTCCGCAAATCACAGTGGCCCCAGCAGGAAACACTGGCCTGGATTTCCCCAGGGTGACGCAGGAGGGCCGAGTGCTGCCGCACCTTGGTGGGCTGCGCCGGGGGAGGAAAGCTCCGGGTGTAGAGAAACTGAGCCTGTCATGACGAGGGGTGAGTGCGACTCCCATCTCCCAGGGCTGCTCCCCAGATGTGTGGGGAACATCATCCAGAACAGGAAACAGCAGGTGCAGACCCGGAAAAACCCCGAGGCGCCGTCTCCTGGGGCTCTGTCTCCTGTTTCAGTGTCTGCCAGCTGAATGGAATGTGGTGTCCACCCTGTCCCCACACCATCCTGGTGGAGTTTGTCAGAGTGGCTGTTCTTCTGGCTGCAGTGATGAGTGACAGAGACTGAACTAAGTCCCTTCTGATCATCCCACAGAGTGTTACTCTTAACGACTGTCGATGGGACTTCAGTCTTGACCCGAGTCGCGATCCCCACACCGCAGGATCCAGCCTGCTGAGCAAACCCCACTCGCCTCAAGTTCCCCTAGAACCCGAGGGTTCTCACCTGTGTTTCCACTCACCGGTCCACTTGGTCGCAGGCGTTGATCATCCAGGCACAGCAGGACAGATTGACAAGGCAGGAACTTTGCCTTGACCCACAATGAAGAGGTCAGGGATGGTTCTGTCACTCTTTATGACCCTGGGCAGGTGGGGGGAGGCTGCTCTGGATGCCTTCCAGGACTGAGGTGGTGGCACAGGTGACCTTATTGAAACTCAGGAGTGCGTGTCCTGGCAGCTTTTCTGAGTGGATGTCCTGGACCAGTCGCTGCCTGGGGGGCTGGGGGAAGTGACAGCCAGACGACTTTCCATGAGTTACTGAGTAACTGAGGGTGGCTTTGTTCTGGAGGGCACTTCAGCCATCTGAGGGCCCTGGAATGCACCGGGTGTTCCCTTGCTGACGCACTTGAACTTGTCTTGTGACACCCTAATGGGCAGGAGTCGGCCCTTTCAGGAGTACAGTAATGTGAGCGCATGGTGCCCCTGGATTGGAAGAGTTATTAGCTGTTATTGGAATCCTGGATAGGGCTGACATCTCTTGGGTGGATAGAGGTTATCAGTGACCCCCTCATGGTCTCCTTGGTGGCTGATGGATCTCAGGGATCCTGGTCCAGTTAGAATCATTTGGTCTGGTCCCTGACTCTGGGGAACAACCCACGGGTCCGGCCTGCCCTGTGGCTATCCATGCAAGATGGCATCATCCACACCACAGAACAACAGGCTGGTGGGGACAGGAATGGGAGGACATCTCGGGAGGGGGTCCAGTTGTGTTCCCGTGGGAGGAGCTGGAGTGGACGTCAGCCCGGGCAGTCCCCAGGCTTCCCAGGAAGAGTAAGGTAGCAGAGATGCATAGCATCTCTGAGCAGAGATGCATGGCAGAGATGCATGGCAGCGCCCAGGAGACCCAGCAGTCAGTGAGGTTTACGACACGCCCAGAACTCGAGGTATTACTGGTCCATCTTCCCTCGTGAGGAGATGCTCCAAGGTGACCCTAAAAGATAGCACATTGCCAACATCCCTCCCCACCCTGCTTCTGGGGCTGTTGCTGTTTTCCTGTGGCCATTGTTATGGTTTGGACCTAAATCTCCCCCACAGGCCATGTATTTGAACACTGGATCCCCAGCTGGTGGCGCTGTCGCGGGAGGTTATGAACCCTTGGAGGCACAATCTAGCTTGTCAGAAATGAGTCACTGGGGCAGGCCTTTGGTAAGCTGTCTCTGTTCCTAACCACAAGGATGTAAGGTTGTCTGCCATGGGCCCCGCCATGCCTGCCCTACCACCAGACCTTTTGCTTCTCTGGACTAAAATCCTCTCACTCTGAGCCCCTGGTAAATATCTCTTCCCTCCTAAGTTTGCCTCAGTTGGTATTTCTGCGGCTGCAGTGACCAGGTGACTAATACAGCTGTAAGTTGGTTTCTCATTATAATAGCTCAACCCCACCTTTTCCCCACCCACCCCCTACTTGCATCGAGCTTTCTGAAAGGTCAAGTGCAAGAAGGACATGGGCATTTTTATATGACTTGAAGTCTGGTGCTGTCCCCCGTTGCCCCGTGTGGGTCCCTGTGGAGACCTTGGTGAGCAGTCCCTCACCTGGCATTAGCTACTATTGCAGCTCAGACCATGTCAATCAACCAGAGCATCTGGGGGCGCTGAACCTGAGTTAGGGTCAATGGCCCCAGAGAAGGAAGCACTGCCAGGAGGGTGTGCCACCCAGGTGACCTGGGGTTGCTGTTAGAGGAAGGAAAGGATCATCGTGCCCTGAAGTGGTCAGTGTGCCACCTTGAGTTTTCAAACTGGATCATCTAATCCCTATCCACCTCCCCTCAGGATGTGGCTAGCAGGTGATGGGCTTTCCTGGGAACCAGCCATATTCGGGGAGCCCCAGGAAGGTGAGAGAAGAAGAGCCAGAGTTGTCTGGCTGAGTTTTGGGGAGGCTGTTCCAGTCCTGAGCGGTGGTATGGATGGTGGGCGGACAGAGATCTGTCAGCATCTTGGGCTCTGTGATGCGAGGTGCGGTGGCATCAGAGTGCCACGGCTTCATACAGCCCTCAGCTTAGTTTCATGAGCCACAGTGGTGTGGCCGGAGCTGGCAGGAATGGCAGCACCAAAGCTCATGAGGGTGTCAATGGTGGGGAGCTGTCAGTGACAGCCCGGAGGGTGGGTGAACAAAGCGTCCGCAGGATCTGCCAAGAGCTGGCTGGGCACTGGGTTCCCCCTCACGGGGGGACAGACCAGCTGGCCTTGGGCAGGAGTCACAGGGGTGCTCCCGAACCTCTGCATCTGGAAGGTGGAGGGCCGCGCTTTGGGCTCAGACTGTGAGGGGCACATGGGTGGGGTCTGGTGCAATGAAGGGTCCATGTAATGTGGCGGCTTCTGGGTGATGCAGTCCTAGTCGGCAGGGTGCTCCCAGCTGGCCTCCTCAGAGAACCCACAGGCTCCCCACATGGGCATCTCTGTGCCAATCTGGGCTATTCAGTCTCTACCATGACTTGCTCCCATGATGTGTAGCACCAAACAGCGATGCCTTGGATCTACCCACCTGCCGGTTTCCAAGTGGCAGACTGAACAGCCAGGTGATCATCAATAGGTGCCCATGAGTCGGTGAAAGTACAGTCAGTTCCTCAAGGGGAGAATTGGGAGGGCTGTGTGAACAGCCCCATGCATACCCACTGTGTGGTGTGATCCCCTCCATTTTTAGTTCTGCAGAGCTTCCCCTGAGGCTGCACACCCTCCACAGCTGAGTCAGACATAGGCCCTGTGGTTAAGGCAGAGGTACCCCAACCTCCAGACCATGGATCCTGTCCATGGCATGTTAGGAACTGGGTCATACAATAGAAGGTGAGCAGCGGGTGAGCGAGAGAAGCTTCATCTGTATTTATAGGCACTCCCTATTGGCTCACATACCCAAACCGCCCTCCACTGCCCATGGTCTGTGGAAAAACTGTCTTCTATGAATCTCGTCCCTGGTGCCAAAGACTGGAGACCACTAATTCATGGAGAAACTGAGTCAAGGGCTCCACTGGGTCAGTGATGCTGGGTCAAGCAATGGGTGAGAGGATAGAGTTTCCCCCAAAAGGGAGTACACACGTGTTCCTGTGTTCAGTACATCTGCATTCTAGAATTTACTGTCACCTTCTGACAAGGAATGTGTGCTGGGCCCTTCCTGCCTGGGTGGCCGCTGGACCAGAGCTAACCCACCCCAAAGTGGGAACATCAGGTTTAAAAGCTGCATGCCTCTGTGGATCTAGTCTCCACTCTTGAGGGAGCGGCAGGACAGGTGCCTCCTTGTGAACTATGTCACCAAAGAGCAAGTTCAGATGGTGCTAGGGTGAGTTATCACTGAGATGAGGAGCTCAGAGGGGCCTCACGGGTCATGGGGTCCCAGAGCAGCCAGTCGGCTCTTTCTAGCCAGGTGGCTCCTTTGTGCACACTTGGAATCCGACTTAGGAGCACAGGGCACAGTGGCTTCTACCTTTCAGATGACGGCTCCACAAAGATGGTGAATTGAATTGGCCCCCAGGCCCCCCACCCGGACCCACCGGAAGCCCCTTCCCCACCGGGGCTCCACCTGTACCTCATCAGCTGGTCCAGGTGCCGTCTCCCACCGTGAGATTCAGGGGGTCTTGGTGGGGACACCTGTGCCCAAGAACCCTGCAGGCTTGAGTCCCTCCCTGCATGAAGTTCTCAGCATACCTGGCGGGGCTTGGTGGCCTCTGATGCTCCTGGGGGACAGACACCAGTCCTTCTCATCATCTCTCTCCCCAGGCAGCCAAGGACAGGGTGGGGGAAACTGAGGCTTGTCAGGAGTGGAGGGAGATGGCAGTTCCGAGCCGGCCAGCTGTGTCTTCGTGTGTTCAGTCTCTGGGGGTGGCAGTGGCTATGGACTGGGCCTCAGCCCCACGGACATCTGCGGCTTGCTGTTTAGCTCTGTAGCCCAGGGCCTCGCAGTAGGGACTGTAGGCCGCGTGGCCGCTGTCCTCAGGAGAGCCCAGCTCTGCTTCCCCAGGCACCGGCACTGCATTTGGTCCCCTCTCACCACTCAGCCTGGACACTTTGTCAGGAGGACCATGGGGACCCCACTCTCTCCCTGTTCCCAGCCCCTTGCTCGCACTGAGAACATTCAAGGCCCTGCCACCATGGAGCCTTTCCCATCTGTGAAAGCCGAGTCTCGGGAGGTCCCAGCGTCATCACCCACACCGTCGCAAGCTGTGTGGAGTCTGTGGTTCACTCTGTGGGTGAGGTGCTGAGGGAGCTGCCGGGGCTCCACGAAGACAGGCGGGTCCTAGGCCGGAGATGGGAGATGACCAGTGGCCAGCAGAGGGGCAGCATTTTCCTGCTGAGCTCCCAGGCACGGTCCTCACCCCACGGGGCTGCGCCCAGAGAGGGGCTCCAAGCTGGGGAACGGGGATCCTCTGCTCCCAGGGGAAGCACCATCTCTCCTGCTTTGGGTTCAGTGGGGCCCCCCAAAGATGTTGAGGAGCTGATCCTAGTCCCCATGAATGGCTTCATAGGTAGGGCTCTGCAGGCGACCCAGGTAAGATGAGGTAACCAGGATGTGTCCTTCCCGAAGGGCAAACCTGAACGCAGGCAGAGGGAGGACGATGTGGAGTCGCAGGAAGAGATGTTAACGGCTGCCCAAGCCTTCTGCAGATCGAGGTCCCCCGCCAGAAGCAGGAGGCTGCCTGCCCACCAGGGCAGAGAGGCCCTGACAGCCCCGGGCAGGGGGCTGGTGCTGCTCCTGCCTCGACTTCAGATTTCTGGCCTCCAGCACCCACAGGGTCCATCTGCTGTTTGTGCTCTGGTCGGGTGTGTGGTGCTTTATGGCGGCCCCAGGAGAGCAGTCCATCTTCAGGGCCATTAACTACGCAGACATGCGTGAGAAGATTGTCCAAACAAAGGCAGTCACCACCCGTCTTCACTAGCACGTAGAAATGCGGGGGCTCAAGGCTTGTCTCCTCCCTGAGGGTGACAGCGGGCTGCACGTGCACCCAGGCACTCCGAAGAGGCCGGGTTTGGAGGGATGCTGCAGGTGCCCAAGGGAGCTGCTGTGTCGTGGGAGGGAAAGGCCTCCACCCTCGAGCAAGGTGCAGAAGCGGTGCCTGGACATAGGCAGATGCCAGGTGGCCTTCTTCCCACCACAGTGCCCTCCTCCGTAAGGGAGGGTGGGCTGGGGTCACCAGGTGAGGGTGCTGTAGGGCCATCCCTCTGTGCCAGGTGGACCACACCCGTGATGCCTAAGTGAACAGCATTTGGACCCTTGGAGGTGGGGGGTCTCCTGCAACACAGACTCCTGTGCAAACTCGCCCCCTGGAGGTCCTGTAGCCAGCCGGTGTCCAGGGTGGAGGTTATTGGTCCCACCCCACACCTGTTGCTCATCTTTGGACCAGATCCATTAATTTGTAAAGCATTGGATGTTGCTTTAGACAAAGGCTCCCAGCATCCCCCAGGGGACCCCTCTGCTCTGTGGTTTTCTGCTGGTGACAGTGGGACACTGTCCTCTCATGCTGATGGTCTGATGGTTTTTCTCTGACACCAACCCACTCTTGCTCCCTTTAGACCAGTGACCCTCAGTGCTGTACCAAGTGGTTTCCATGTCCAGATGGGACTAGCCCCTGGCTTCTTTGTGGGTGGGGTAACATAGCTTTCCAGGTGTACTGTTGAAGGTGCACTGTCTAAGAAGTGGCTGCCCCAAATGCAGAGAGGCAGGGTTATTCCTCTGTGGGAGAATAGGGTTTCCCCCAGCCACCATCCCCATCCCAACCCATCTGTCTTGGGGAACCAGAGTGGGGAGTGGCTCTCACCTAGCTGTCCCCTTCTGAGGAGGGCTGTGGTCTTCCAGCCTCAGTGCACAAAAGAGCCACCCAGGAGTTGTTTTTTTTTTTTTTTTTTTTGCATGGTACTGGGGGTTGAACCCATGGCCTTGCGATTACATGCTCTGCAAGTGCTGGACCACTGAGCTGCACCCTCAGCCCATTGTTTTAACTTTTTGAGACAGGGTCTCACTAAGTTACACAGACTGCTCTGGTCTCGAACTTGAGATCCTCCTGCCTCCGCCTCCAGAGCCACTGAGGAGTTGGGTTTTGAAGTGTGGCTTGTGTGTGTGTGGGGGGGTGTCTTCATTTTCCTGTCTCTGTCCACTGCTGCCTAACCAGCTGCTCCATGGACTACAAGAAGAAAATACCATGTTTAAGATAAATTTGGAGTCTTTGCTAGGATTCAGGAAAAAGATGTCATTGTTTAATGGAACTTTCTTCAGTTGCATTAAAAATGTTTGTTAACGGTATCTTCCCTCCACTTCCTGTCCTTCCTTAGCTTCCTGTCTTCCCTTTGTAGACCATATTTCAATGGTACTTTCTAGTTCCTGAGCAGGTCCTGTTATAATCCTCTTTCCTTTTTCCTCTTTCCTGCTTTCTACATATCCCTTTTTACTCTGATTTCTGGAAGAGTCTCTTGTTTTTACCCCCTCAGCCTTCTGTGATTACAGTTTTAGTTTTTTCTGCACTGGGGAATCCTTGGCTGTTTATTTTTAGGACAGGCCATTGGAGTCATGATGGAGGAGGTATGGTCAGCAATTACAGACTGATGGGCATCTCACAGGGGTGAGAAGAGCTTCTGGCCATTTCCTAGTGACCCCAGGTCACCTGAATCAGTGTGTTGATTCTCTTGGCCTCATCAAGTTCTGCAAAAGGCCAAGTTCTGGGATCCAGAGGGCAGGGGGCCGAAATTCCCCTCTTCAGTGTATGATGCTGTGTTAGTTACTGTAACTAAACTCCTGAGACGATCAAATTAAAGAGAGCAAAGGTTCATTTTGCATCATACTTTGGGAGGTTTCAGCCCATGGTAGGGCATGTCTGTGGCTTTTAGTCCTGTGGGGAGGCAGAATATCATGGCAGAAGCACGTGGCTGAGGAAGCTGCTTACCTCATGGTGACGAGGAAGTAGAGAGAAATGAAGAGACTGGGGACCCTCAATCACCATGCGGGCTTGGCCTCAGTGACCTGAAAACCTCCCCTAGTCCCATCTCTTAAAGGCTCCCCCACTTCCCAACAGTGCCACCTTGGAGACCAAGCTTTTGCCACGTGGGCTTTTGAGGGGACACTCCCGATCCACACCACAGTGGATATTTTTCAATCTGCCTCTGTCTGTATGGTCCCACCTCCAAGTTCATGGCCTCACTGCAGAAGCTCAGCTGTCCCTCTTTGCCAGGTGTGGGCAGGGGCAGTTGCCCAGTGACCATGTTGGAGGAATGGTTTTGGAAGTCCCGACTTGAAACCCATTTTCCTGCCTGCAGCCCACTGGGAAGAACCTGACATTCAAGTCCTGAGCCTTCTGGGATCCCGTGCTTCAAATTGTCTGGCTTCTGGTCCCCTGCAGGAGCCATAAAACAGTGTTTGTAGGACAGCCCGGGTGTTCTTCCTCCTTGATCTTCTGCCCTCTCTCCTTGGCTCTTCTCGATCCTGTTTCCCATTTGTTCTTATTTATGTGCATTAAAAATAAGATCCCTTCCCTGACGTTTTTGGCGCACTTCCAAGAGGGGACAGAGGTGAGAGCAATCCACCACGCAAACATGGAAGGTCACCAGAAATACCTTGGAGCCCTGATGGAGCCCTCCCTAGAGGGGTCTGTGGGGTGCAGGGGGGCCGTGTCGTTTCCTGTCCCTCTGTAGCAGTCTCCTTAAGAGTGACAGTGGTGGGTGAGACAGTGCCAGCTTCAGTGGCTTGTAGATGCAGCACTTTCTAAAAGTTTGTGTTCCTGTGCGGAAATTAATTTGATCCACGTTGGCGTGTGGGCCAGTGCGGTGGGGTTTATGTACGTGGATTGACAGGCTTTTTCCAGCATGCCATCTGTAGGTGTTGTATAGAAGCCTGCATCTATTTTAATTAGAAATTGAACTCTTTTCATTTTTTTTTTTGTTATTTTGCGACCTGGACATTAGCTGAGGACCTCTGGTATGTAGCGTTGTTAGAAGGAGTTATGGTAGGGGCTCCGTTTCTGTGCTTGTGTTGTGTTCCTCCCCGGTAATGAAAGCTATTTTAATTGCCCAGATCATAAACGAACAAAGCTCCCCACTCCGCGTCATTCTGTGGACACCGCATCCTCTGTTCTCTTTGTTTGTACCCTGTCCTTGCTGATTAAGTGCACCAGCGGGTAGAGTCTGTTTAAGTAAAGAAAAGCACATATTCTGTGCCCGTGACTTACTCTCATAAATGCCACGGTGTTGGTGGGGCTGAGGGAGGCACAGTCCCCATACAGCTGGAGGAAGGATGCCCAGAGCAGGGGCTTCAGACTCCCTCTGTTCTGCGGGTACAAATTGAGCATAATACCATTTGTCCCTGGAGAGTGAGCAAATGCTTTGTCCTCCCGGGGCAGCCAGGTGACAGCACAGATGTGGGTTGTCACCTCCGGGAAAGTTCTGTGCCCAGTAGGATCTGAACTGCCTGTGAAAGTAGGTGTGAGCTCTGACTGTCACTGAGAGATGCCTCCTCTGCTTCTCTCAGCAGTGTTTCATCATTATCTACGTGCAAATGTTTCGCATCTTTTATGAGATTTCCCCTTAACATATCCCCTATTACATTTTTGATGGTATTTATACATGGTATTGTTTTTAAATTTCAAATTCCAATTGTTCATTCCAATTATAAATTGTGTACCCGTCCTCTGAAATGCCTGATCAGAAGTGTTTAATTTTTTTTTGCAGTACTGGGGGTTGAACCCAGGGTTCGCGCCTGCATGCTCTGCAAGTGCTGGACCACTGAGCTGCGCCCCCAGCCCATTTTTTTTTACTTTTTGAGACAGGGTCTCGCTAAGTTATGCAGACTGCCTCTGGTCTCGAATTTGCGATCCTCCTGCCTCCGCCTCCTGAGCCGCTGGGATTATAGGCATGCGCCACCACGCCAGGTGCTAGAAGTGTTCAGATTTTGTGAGATTTTTTTGGACTTTGGACTTTACTGGCTGAGCATCCCTAATCCAAAAACCCCATATCTGAAATGCTACAACATCTGAAACTTTTTGAGCATTGGTGCTGCAGATTTTGGATTTTCAGATTAGGGCTGCTCAACCTGTATATAGAAATGCAGTTGATAGGTTCATATTCATGTTGTAATCTCCAGTCTTGCTAAAATCACATACTCTAGTGGCTTTTACAGGAATTCCAATGACTTTTCTACATGGGCCTTTGTGTCTGCAGATGAAAACAGTTTTGTTTCTTTCTTCCTAATCTTGTTGTGTTTTATTTATTTTTCGTTCATTCATTCATTCATTCATTCATTCATTGTCTCACTGAGCAGAAGCTGTGAGGGTGAATGCCCCTATTTTGTCTCTGGTCTTCAGAGGAAAGTTTCCTTTCTTGCACCATGAGGCAGGGCGTCAGCTGGGAGTTCTCACAGATGCCCTTTCTCGGGCTGAGCCTGTTCCCCGCTAGCTCTAGTTTGCTGAGAGTTTTTATCCTGAGTCTACATGGGATTTTATGGAACACTTCTTCTGCAGGTGGTGAGAGGAGAGTGTGGGTTTTGGTTTTGAATGTTAATATATGAATTACATTGATTTTTCAAATATTAAGTCCACTTTGCCCTCCGGATAATAATCACACTTGGCCATAAAATATCCTTTATATGTATGGTTGGATTTAATTACTCAAGTTTCATTTAGACTTTTTACGTCTGTGTTCATGGAGGATATTGATCTGTGTTTTCTTTTCAGTATCCAGGTAATAACGTTGGCCCTGGGGAGTGAAAAGGCAGTTTCTTTGTTTTTAATTTTATAGAAAATATTGATATACGTCTTATAGCTTTCTTTTGACTAATATTAACTTGCTATGGCTGTTCATTTACTCTTTACATTTTTACCTTTTTTTATTAGAAATTTTTAGTGTACATCATAATGTGATTCATTCTGACATGCTTTTCATTGTGACAATTTTCATATATGCATTTTGATAAACACTATTCATATAGGTTACCCCTTACCCTCCCCTATGCCTCCCCCCTTCTCATCTAAGTTTCCCATCCAAGTCTTCTCTATCTTTTACTTAGTAGTATTACCTTTTTTTTAAGTACCAAGTGTTCAATCCATGGCCTCATGCATGCTAGGCAAGGATTCTCTTGCTGATCTGCATGCCCAGCCCATTTAGACTTCTTTGTTTTGAGAGAAGGTCTTGCTGAGTTGCACAGGTTACCTCTGGTGATCTTCCTGCCTCAGCCTCCCCGGAGTTACAGGTATGTGCCATGGTGCCCAGCCTACTTTTGTTTTCTAAAAGTTGATTTTTTTATAAAATAATTTATTGTGATGAAATATAGTTCTCATTTTAAGCATTCAAAAGTGTACAGTTCATTGGTGTACATTGACAGTGTAGTTTAATCTCACTACAATCTGTTCCCCCAAATTTTCATCATCCCCCATAAAAACTTCATCCCCCATTCACCAATAATTTCCCCTCCCTGCTCTCCCCACAGCTACTTAACACCTTTCTACTTTTTGTCTCTGTGAATATGACTATTCTGGGAATTTTATATTGGTGGTGGACTCAGAGAGATTTCTGTTTTGATGACTGGTTTTCGTCATTGAGCATAAAGGCCTCAAGGTTCATACACATCGAAATGTATGTCAGAATCTTCTTCCTTTTTGTGACTCAATAATATTCCATTGTATGCGTACACCACATTTTGATTATTTGTTCACCAGTTGATGGACAGACGAATGGGTTGTTTCTACCCTTTGTCCATTATAACTAATGCTGCTCTGAACATTAAGATTTAAATGTATGTTTGAGTCTCTGCTCTTAGTTCTTTTGGACTTAAGCCTCAGAGTGGACTTGCTGGATCGTATGTTATTCTATGTGTAACCTTTCAGGAAACCAC
>VMDO01029820.1:0-22138 GCA_007922755.1 Pedetes capensis | reverse complement strand
TCTTACAGTTATGTTCTCTGGGACTCTAACTCTATGGAGATATTTACAAGAACAATAAAAATAAGATATAAAGACAATTATCAAATATTTATAAATTAACCAACACAATTTCAACAACCAACAGGTTGAAGAAAAAACAAAAAGGGAAATTAGAAAATATTTCAAGCTACAATACAGTTAAAGTAAGATTTAGAAGAAATATCTTAACTTTTTAAAATTTTGTTAGAAAATAGACAAAATGAATGGCCTAATTTTTCAACTTAATATATTTTTTAAAAAGAGCAACTAGGAAGAAGGGGCTGGGATTTAGCTCAGTGGGTAGAGCGCTGTGCTGCAGTGTCTGAGGCCCCGAGTTCAATTCCCAGCACCGCAAAAATGGGAGAAGGGCCTGGCCATCCACTCCCGAGGCAATCCCGAAGCACTCAGCCATTGAAAATCCTATGAGGGTCGCTATGAGTCAGATACCGACTCGACAGCACCTAACAACAACTAGGAAGAAATAATTAAAAAGCAGTGTGACAACAAATAAGCCACAAAAGCATAAAGATAAATCAACAAAAGTAAAGTTGTTTCTTTGAAAAGATTAACAAAATTTATAAACAATAAGAATACTAATCAAGCAAAACAGAGAGTACATACATATACTGAGGAATGAGAAAGCAGTTATTACTACCAAATCTAAGGATATTAAAAAGATAAAGCAATATACCGGGCACGGTGGCGCACGCCTGTAATCCCAGTGGCTTGGGGGGCGGAGGCAGGAGGATCCCAAGTTCGAGACCAGAGGCAGTCTGCGTAATTTAGTGAGACCCTGCCTCAAAAGTTAAAAAAATGGGCTGGGGGTGCAGCTCAGTGGTCCAGTACTTGCAGAGCATGCAAGCGCCAGGCCCTGGGTTCAACCCCCATTACCGCCCCCCCCAAAAAAAAGCAATATAAATTTGATAATTACATAAAGTGGATCCTTCTTTTAAAATCAGAACTTACCAAAACTGAAGAAAGAAGAAATGAAACTCTTAATATTGCATATTTTAAAACTTAATTTGTGATCAAATTCTCCCTATAAAGAAAAACCTAAATTCCAGTATTTTCAATGTCAATTCTTCCTAGCATTTGTAATTTTGCACTACTTCAAAAGTAGAGGTGCAGAATATACTCCGATTTTATGAGTCAATCATAATCCTCATACTAAATATTGAAAAATAAATGATCACAAAAGGCAATTATAGTTTGCTATCACTCTTGAGGGCTGGGATTAGCTTGGTTGTAGAGTGCTGCAGCACTGTGCTCTCTGAGGACCTAGGCTCCATCCTTGGCAAGGCAAAAATGGGAGAAGAATGTGGCAATCCACTCCCTAAGCAATTCTGAAACAATCCCGCATGAAAACCCTATGAGATTTGCTATCAGTCAGACCGGACTCTACGGTGCCTAATAACATCACTCTTGAACACAGATTTTAAAAAAATAATTAGAAAATCACCATGATATCAAATCTGTTGTTGTTGTTGTTAGGTGCCATGGAGTTGTATCTGACTCATAGCGACACTCATAGGGTTTTCAACGGCTGTTTCAGGACTGCCTTGGGAGTGGATTGCCACATCCTTCTCCCATTTTTGCAGTGCTCGGAATTGAACTTGGGACCTCAAAGACTGCATCCCAGTGCTCTACTAACTGAGCTAAATCCAATCTAGTAATATATAAATAGGATCTACTAACGTATGGCCTATACCTGTAGCACTGTGGTGTCTGATCCCATCAGATCTCAGAAGCTTAGCAGGGTCAGACTTGGGTCAGGCTTGGTTAGTACTTGGATGGGAGACCACCTGGAAACACCAAGTGCTTTAGGTTTGGGAAAAGGACCTGGAAACTCACTCCAAAAAACAATCAGCCATTGAAAACCCTATGAATAGTAGAGAAGCACTGACAATACTGTTTAGCCTATTGTACATAGGGTCACTCTGAGTCAGACACTGACTAGAGGGCACCTAAGAACAAAGAATCTACAGAACCACTACCAAACTAATAAGTAAATTTAGGAAGATTGTGGCATATACATTTAAAAAATTTAAAAACATTTTACATGTTACCAGCAATTTAAATTTTGGAGTTTTTGGTTTTAAAATTCAGTCTTAATTTTTCCCCAGTAATCTTATTTTATTAATAATTTTTAGTGTACAACTTCATGGGTCTGATTATGACATCTCCATACATGCATTTCATTGCACATTGTCAGGTTCACCTCTGTGATTACCTGGTCTTATCCTGCTTCCCCATCCACATCTTCTCCAATGTCCCCCTTCTACTTGCATGTTGTTTGTGTGTATATCTATCATCTCCCAATTTTGCCTTAAGTGCAATATATGTAATATTTCTTTTCCTTGTTCTCATTACACTTTCCTCTTGCCCTCTCCACCTTTTAAGTCTATTTTTTAAGTCTATTATCTTGACCTAGATAGGTCCTTTCTACTTTCATGACCTATTTGTTTTAATATTGAATATATATTGAAGTCCAACATACACATGCAAGAGAAAACAATGTTTATAGTTCTGAGTCAGGGTTTTTACACTTAAAATGATGATCTCTAGTTCTACCTGTTTTATAGTAAATACCATAATTTTGTCCTCTGTTATGCGTGAATAAAACTCCATGGTGTATATATACCACAATTTCCTTATCTACTCATCTGTTGGTGAACACTTAAGTTGATTCCATATCTTGTCTATCAAGAATAACACGACAATAAACATGAATGAGCAAGTATCTCTTGGCACATTGACTTGTATTCCTTAGGATATATATCCAAGAGTATTACAGCTAGGTCATATGTTAATTCTGTTTTTATTTTCCGAGGAATGTCCATACTAATTTCCACAGAGGCTGCACCAAACTACATTCCCACCAACATTGTAATAGGTTTCCTTTCCCCCTCAGGCCTCACCAGCATTTGTCTATTGTGTTGATTCTAGCCTTTCTGCCTGGGTGACATGGTATAAGGATGCAGTTTTAATTTGCATTCCCCTGATGGCTAAGGATCTTGAACATTTTTTCATATGATTGTTGGTCTTTTGTATTTCTTCTTTTGAGAAGTTTTAGTTCAGTTCTTTTGCCCATTTTTAGATTGGATATTTTGGGTTTTGGCATTTAATTTTTGAGCTCTTTATATATTCCAGATATTAATCCTCTGTCTGAAGTATAGCTGGCAAAGATTTTCTCCCATTCTGTAGATTATCTTTTCACTCTGATAATTGTGTCCTTTTTTGTGCAAAAGCTTTTTAATTTTATTCAATCCCATTTGAAAATATCAATATTGTTTCTGACTTATTGGGGTCCTATTTAGAAAGTCTTTGACTATGCCTATGTCTTGAAGTCTTTTCCCTTTGTTTTCTTCTAACAGTTTCAAAGTTAGAGGTTTTACTTAAAATTTTTGGTCCATTTTTAACTGCTTTTTATACAAGGTGAGGGAGAGGGATCTAGTTTCAGTCTTCTCTATAAGCAAATCCTGCTCTCCCAGCACCATTTGTTGAAGAAGGTATCTTTTCTCCAACATATATTTTTGTCACCTTTGTCAAATATCAAGTGACTGTAGCTCCATAGATTTATTTCTGGATCCTCTATTTTGTTCCATTGGTCTACGTATCTTTTTTTGTACCACTACTATGCAGTTTTTGTTACTACATCTATGTAATGTAATTTGAAATCAGGAATTGTGATGCCTCTTGCAATGTTCTTTCTGCTCACAATCACTTTAGTGATTTGAGGCCTTTTGTGTTCCCATATAAATTTTAGAACTGCTTTCCCTGTTATTGTGAAGAATGTCATTGGGGTTTTGATGAAGGGAAATGCTTTCAGTTTTTCTCCACTTAGTATGATGTTGGCTGTAAGATTTTTACATATTGCCTTTATTATGTTGTTTCCTAGTCTCTTCAAGTTTTTTTTCATAAAAAAATGTTGAACTTTGCTGAAGGCCTTTTCTACATCTACGGATGAGCCCATGTGATTTCTGTTCCTATTTATATACTATATTACATTTATTGTCTTACATATTTTGAACCAGTCTTGCATCCCCAGAAGGAAATCAACTTGATAATAGTGTCTGACGTTTTCAATGTGTTATTGAAGTCAATTTGCAAGTATTTAATTGAAGATTTTTACATCTAGGTTAATCAGAGAAATTGGTCTGTAGGTTTCATTTTTTGATATATCCTATCTGGTTTTGCTGCCAAGATAATACTGGATTCATAGAATGAGTGTGGTAGTGTTCCTTCCATTTGTATTTTGTGGAATAATTTGAAGCGCATTGGTGTTAATTCTTTTTTAAAGGTCTTGTAGAATTCAGTGGTGAACCCATCCAGTTCTGGTCTTTTGTTTGTTGGGGGACTCTTTATTAGTGCATCAATCACACTGCTCATTATAGTTGTTTAAGTTGTTTGTATCCACTTGACTTACTTTTGAGAAGTCATATGTGTCTAAGAATTTATCCCTCTCATATTGCAGGTTTTTGGAATATAATTTTTCACAGAATTTCCTAATGAGACTCCATATTTCATTGGTATCTATTGTAAGGTTTCCTTTTTCATCTCTAATTTTCTCAATTTGTATCTTCTCTCTTTCCTTCGGTTAGTTTGCCTAAGGATTTGTCAATCTTATTTATCTTTCCATAGAACCAGCTCTTTGTTTGATAATTTTTTATTGTTCTTTTAGTCCATTTCATCAATTTCTGCTCTGATATTTATTATTTCTATCTGCTGGTTTGGGGCTTTATTTCTTCTTTTTCTAAGAGCTTCAGGTACATTATTAGATACTTATTTGAGCCCACTTTGATTTTTTGATATATGTATTCATAGCTGTAAATTTCTCTCTTTAGAACTGCCTTTCCTGTATCCTGAAGGTTCTGGTAGTTGCATTTTCATTTTCATTTGATGCTAAAGAATTTTTTTTTAATTTCCTCTCTAATTTCTTCAAGTGATTATTGATCATTTAAGAGTGTACTGCTCATTTTCCATATATTTGTGTATTTTCTGTAAATTCTCTTGCTATGGATTTCTAGTTTTATTCCATTATGGTCTGAAAAGTACATGAAATCATTTTGAATTTTCATATTTGTTAAAACTTGATTTATGGCTGAAAGCATGATCTGTTTTAGAGAAAATTCCATGGTCTGCTGAGAAGGATATGTTTCTGTAGTTTTGAGGTGGAATATTCTGCATATGTCTATAAAGTCCATTTAATCTATTGTAATATTTAACTCTGAAGTTTCCTTGTCAATTTTCTTTTTGTTTGGATGGTCTATTGGTAACAGTGGGTATGAAAGTCACCCACTGTGGTTGTATCTGGACCTATTTGTCCCTTTAAGTTCAGAATGATTTTTTAACGAAGTTGAGTGCACTGATGTTTGGCATGTATATATTTACAATTATTATATTTTCTTGATAAACTTTTCCCTTCATTAATATGTAGTGAACTACTTCTTCTCTTTGAACTACTTTTAATTTGAAGTATATTTTGTCTGATATATGCATGGCTACTCCTGTTTTGTTGTTGTTGTTGTTGTTGTTGTTGTTGTTGTTTTTACTTCCACTTTCTTGGTATATCAATATCCATCATTTCACTTTTAGTGTATATGTGTCATTACCAGGGAGATATGTTTCTTGCAGTCAACAAATTGTTAGATTTTGTTTTTTAATCCAGTCTACTAATCATGTCTTTTGAGAATTAAGATCATTTATATTTAGGGTTATAATTGAGAAGAGTTTGCTAATTCTTATCATTGTATTGAATATTTTCCTGGACGGTTCATATACTATTCATTCTTTTCCTTTTCCCTTATTTATATTTAGCATTTGCTATTTTTATAAATTAGATATGACCAATTCTTTCCTAGTGCTCTTTAGTTTGTCTGCTTCTCGTATGAAGTTTATTTTTTCCTATACTCCCATGGTGGAGACTGTATTTCTTCCTTCTCCTTATATAGGATCCCTTTAAGTATCTGCAACAGTTCTAGCTTGGTGGTCATGTATTGCTTTAGTGGGTGCTTGTCTTGGAATGTCTTTATTTCTCCATCAATTTTAAATGATAACTTTGATGGATACAATAATCTTGACTGGGAATCATTGACTTTCAGGGCTTGAAATGTATCATTCCTTTCCTATATTTTAGGGTTTGTTCTGGGAGGTCTCATATGATTCTTATGGGGTTTCCTTTGTAAATGAGTTGATATTTTTCTCTTGCAGATTTTAATATTGTTTTTGTTCTGTAATCTTGGCATTTTAATTATTATGGATCATGGAGACTTCATGGCCATGCCTTTTTGGTGTTCTAAATGCCTCTTTTGGTTGGATATCCATTTCTTCCCCCAAATTTGGGAAATTTTCTGTAATAGTTTCACAAAGTGAATTTTCAATGCCTTTGGTTTTTATCTTAGCTCATTGTTCTACTTTATGGGTTCTAAGATTTGTTCTCTTGATCAAACCCCAAGATTTTTGAAAATTATGGTCATATTCTTTCATTTTTTTCTTTGTTGATATCTGAATATAGTATTTCCTCAATCTTGACTTCCACTCCTGATATTCTCTCTTCTGCTTCATCTAGTCTACTGGTGATGCTTTCCACTGTGTTTTTTATTTGGCTTATTGAGTTCTTCATTTCCAGCAACTTTTTTTTTTCAAAAAATCTCAATTTCTTTGCTGAACTTATCATCGATTTTGCTGGTTTTGTGTTCTAGATTGGTGAGTTTCTGAAGTAGGTCTTGTATTAATTTCCTTACTTCATTCATCTGCTTATTTGTGTTCTCTTTGAATCCACTGGTCATTTTTATAAGGAGACTTTTAAATTCTTTGTCTGACATTTCTACTATTTCATTTGAATTTAGTGGTTAAAGAAACATGGTCTTTTGAAGGAGATGTGTTGCCTTGCCTTTTCAGGTTACTTGTGTTTCAGCTTTGTGATTTGTACACAGCTGTATGGGAGGATGTCACTTGCTGTATTAAGTGGGGTCTTCTAAGTGAGCAGCTTTCTCTTGAAATCACAATCTCCAGTGCCACTCCCAGAAAGTAAAGCAAACCACTATAACAGTTACAATATCTAATCAAACCAGATATAGAGACACATGTAAAATCACTTAAAGCCAATATCAGTACCACCAATGCACACAGAACAGAGAATGGCAATAATATAAACTATGACTTTAAAAATATTTAGGGTTAAGGTATAAGTAATATTTGTCTGAAGTAAGAAGTGGGCAGAAAAGGGGAGACAGATACCTCAGGGTGAAATGAAAGGTAAAATATTATTTAGAAAGGAAATAAATATTAAGAAGAGGGAGGGAAAGGAGCTAAAGATTTTTAAAAGATGCACAATAAAGAAAAAGATATATAAACATTATTAGGTAACATAAGCAGAGTAATAAGTAGTTATAAGCCTAAACATTTTAAAGAATAGTAAATAGAAAAAGAAAGATTCACTGGCAGAAATACAGATACACAGTTAGAAAAAAATATTAAAAAGATAAAAATTACATTAGAAAAAAGGGAAATGAGGGTGAAAATTAGTGATGAAAAGGGGAAGAGTAGAAAAGAAAGAAGAAAAGATAAAATGGCACAACATCAATTTGCTCCTTAGCATCTATTGACAAAAGTCATCTAGAAAAAGCTCAGGATCTCAAGCCCCAGGTCAGAGGCAACGTGCACACTTCAATATGATTCCATCTCCAAACAAAACTAAGAAAAAGGCTGGGGCACTGCACAGTGGCATAGCACCCAGTGCAAAGCCCTGGGCTTAATCCCTAGCAGAGCAGGAAGAAAAAGAAAGAGAAGAACAAAACTTACTAAAAAGGGTTTCTTTGTAATGGAATCTATTATGTGGAAATTGTGCTGAGTTGAAAATGGAGTCTTTTTTATCTGACCATGGCTCAGAGTTGACAGTCTCCATAGTTCCCATCAGGAGATGGATTTGTCTCTTCTCTCTGGAGGGTAAGGCTTGCTTCTTCTAAGCAACTTTCCCAACCCTTTCCTGCCTGAACCTCTCATTGTGTCAGTATCCCATCTCCCACCTCACTGTAACTCTCTGTTGCCACTGTGTAGCATACTAGGGTTGTGGTAGATCACACCCCAGGCACACTATAGGTGACACTATTTTTCCAGATCCCCAGGTGTATCTCAGTCTCATACAATAGGTATGCCCTCTCAAGATGGCACCAAGTCATGGCCCTCTGAGACATGGAGCATAGAAAAGAGTCATTTCTCCAATGTTGAGCCACTCAGTCAGGAAGAGCCATTGTCTCACCAAATCCCCAGAAGAGTTCAAGGGCTTCAAGAGTTCAAGAGTTCAAAAGGGCAAGGACTATGGCCTTGCCTGTGGGATTACCAGTCTGATGGGCAGGGTATCAGGCTGACCTCTTTGGATAAGGGCTCCATTTCTTCCCCCACACAGGAAGCCATGACTGGAGATGTTTGTAACTCAATCACTCTCACTGTTCAGCTAGTTCCGGAATGTAGGACCATCTCTCAATCTCCCCTGTGATTTCTGTGCTTCTCCAGACACTCTTTCTTTGAAACGAGTTCATTCCTTCCTATACTAACTCATTTGATTTACCACATTACATGGAGGTTGCCATAATCCACCATCTTAAACTAGAAAATCTTAAAATTCTAACAGTCTAAAATTTTAAATGTCATCCCAATAGTATCAAATGATATAGCCCATTTGGGAATAATGTAATAAGATCTTTGATCTAAAAGTTACAAAGTAATTTATATTGAATTTTAATAAAACAGGACAAAAATACTAAATAAGTGAAGCCATGTCTAAAATTCCAGAACCCAGGAGGCTGAGGCGGGAGTATTGACACAAGCATAAGGCCAACACTGTCTACATAGGAAGTTCCAGATCAGCCTGGGCTACAAAGTGAAACTGGACAAACACCAAAATAAGAACAAACAAAAAACCCTAAAAACTAACTGAAGGAAAAGACATACATTATAAGTTAGAAGACTCAACATTATTAAAATGGAAATTCTCCCCAAATCCATTTGTATTTTCAGTACAATCCAAATTAAGCATATAAAAGATATTCTGTAGAAATAAGCTGATTCTACATTAAGAAAATAAAAAGAAACTAAAATAGCTAAACCAATCTTGAAAATGCACAAAATTGGAGAATGTTATAGTATTTCAAGACTCAATATAAAATCATACTTCTTGTTGTTAGTTCCCATTGCTTTATGTCCAACTCAAGCGACCCTCATAGAGTTTTCAATGACCAATTGTTTTTAGATTACTTCAGGAGTATATTGCCAGGTCCTTCCATTTTTTGTGGTATGGGGGGTTGAAGGCAGGTTTCCAAAGAATGTGGAGCAGCACTCTAACAACTCAGCTAAACACCAGCCCCAAATCATAGTTATATAAAAAAAACCTGTATTCATTTCAAAACAGACAAATAGATCAATGCAACACAACAGAAAATTTAAAAATTTACTCATGTACTGCCAAATGATGTTTTCAGTTACCAAGACAATACATTGGAAAGTCTTTTCAACAAATAATGCTGGACATCAGGATAAATATATGGAAAAAAATAAATTTTGACTCCCCAATCTTATATCAAACCCCAAAATTTATTTGAGATCAATAGGAAAACCAAACAAAGTTACATTTATAGCTTCTAAACCCTAGAAGGCTGTCTCGCAAACTTAAAGTGGTCAAAATTTCTCAAGTAGGTGACAAAAGTCATCTAGAAAATGATGGGTGGAGTTCTAGCAATATTAACAATTTATATTAATAAAATATGAACAATAACAGAAAAAAATGATGCATAGATTTGGAGAAAATAGTTTCAATACATGCATCTGGCAAAGTGTTTTATCTAAAGAATTCTTACAATTCAATAATGAAAACAATTCAGTAAGAAACAAAGATGAAGAAGAAAGTAGATGACTCACATAGACTCTTCACAAAATACATGTGCATATATATGTACATATGTATATATATGTATATATGTATATGTATGTGCATATATATGTGTGTATGTATGTGTGTGTGTGTTTGTGTGTGTGTGTGTGTGTGTGTGTGTGTGTATGTGTAGGCAATGAGGCCCAAGTGCAATGAAGCACATCTATAATCCCAGTGACAGGGGAAGTGGAGGCAGGAGAATCACAAGTTTCAGGCCAGAGGCAGTGTGTGTAACTTAGAGAGTCCCTCTCTCAATATAAAAATTTAAAAGAGAGGCAGAGGTGTGGCTTACAAAGTATGCCTGAGACCCTGGGTTCAGCTTCCTGGAGCTGTGGAAGGGCAATGAGTACTGCAAGAGATGCTCAACGTTAAAACCATAATGAAATACTACATCACCAGAAAGGCTAAAATTTAATACCAATGTCTGAGCTGCTAAGGATCTGGAGCATATAGCATGCATTTCTGATAGGATTGCAAAATTATACAAAAGCTCTGGAAAATAGTTTACAGCTGTTACATACACCTACTCCATGAGCCAGCAACTTGTTCTTTTTGATATTTATCCAAGAGAAATAAAAACATATGTTCACAAAATAAATGTCCAATAATATTTATGTCAGTTTCTTAACAGTCGCACAGTAGAAACCATCCAAATGCCCAGAAATAGCATAAATACTCAACTGGTATACTCATGTATACTAGCACAGTTAAGTACTGCTCAGACCAAAAAAGAAAAAGAAACTATTGACATTTACAACATGTGTGAGTATCAAACAACAATGTGCTCAGCAAAATAAACTAAATAAAGAAGAGTATGTAATCCATAATTACATTTAAATAAAGTACAGTAGCAGGCAAAACTCACTTGTGGTGTGTGAATGGGGCCTGAAAGGGACACAGAACTTTCTGAAAAAAATGGAAATGTCCCATACCCTACATGTTTCTGTACATTGAAATATTGGTACACATTTCTAAACATTTGTTAATAATCATGGAATTGTACACATAAGGTCTATTATTTTCTATGTAAATTTTTCTCAATTTTTAAATGAAACACTAAATATTAAATCATGTGGCATATACTCTAAATGAAATAGGAATTCAATAATGTTGTTGTTGTTGTTAGGTGCCGTCAAGTCAGTATCCGACTCATAGTGACCCTCATAGGGTTTTCAATGGCTGAGTGCTTCAGGATTGCCTTGGGAGTGGATTGCCAGGCCCTTCTCCCATTTTTGCGGTGCAGGGAATTGAACTCGGGGCTTCAGAGACTGCAGCGCAGTGCTCTACCCACTGAGCTAAATCCCAGCCCGGAATTCAATAATAAGCGCTAATATATTTAGGTAAGATTTAACAGGACAGAAAAAATTATACTTTTCAAGCATATGATCCTCACATTTTGAAGGGCTATGTGGGAGGAAGGACAAGGAGATCATAAAAAAGTAAAGATTAGCATTCAGCCATCACTTTAGCCACAGGAATTTTACTTTATATAATTTGTTTGGTTTTCTTTTCTTTTCTTCCCATACTGGGGGTTGACCTCACATCCATGTACCTGCTGGGCAAGTGTTCCTCCATTAAGCAGCAAGTGCAGCCCAACCCTCTTCCATTTTTGTTTGAGACAAAGTCTAAGTTGTGTAGGTTGCTACTGGCCTTGAATTTGCAATCCTCCTGCCTCAACTTCTCAAGTCATTGGGTTACAGTCATGTGCCACAGTACCTGGTTATTTATTTTTCTAAAAAATGCAATTCCCTATGAAGAAGATGAGAAAGAAAATCTAGTGGATTAAAAATGGTTTGATGATTTGTAAGTGAACTTCTTCCATTTGCAAAGACTTTATGTTATAGCATTAAGGGTGCACACCTGTAGCCACATCCTCACCCTCCTGCTGAACTGCCCTTTTAAGAAAATGGTTTTCATCTGAACCCTGGACCAGACCATCCTGCTGTGGTCAGAAATAAGTTAAACAACATACTTCTGCTATCTAGCCCTGTGTGTTGTTGTTAGGTGCCGTCAACTCAGTATCCAACTCATAGCAACCCTGCATACAACAGAAGAAACACTATTGTCAGTGCTTCTCTGATGTTCATAGGGTTTGCAATGGTGGACTGACTTTGCGGAGTGGGTTGCCAGGTCCGTCTCCCAAGACTACAGCACTTGGTATTCCCAGAGGGTCTCCCGTCCAAGTATTAACCAGGCCCAACCCTGCTTAGCTTCCAAGATCTGACAGGATCAGATGCCACAGGGCTATGGCTCCAGGCTAGCCATGTGTAGACTGCTGCAATATGGAATTTACACATACAGCTGAGCTTTTATCTATATGCCCCTACTTTGCAATCTTGTCAGCCTCTGGTATTTAATCTGCTAAACTATATCTCTACTATATAGTGCAATCCCTCTTTGGTAGATCAGATTAATGACTATGATTCTTAACCCCTTCCATCATATGTACCCTTTCCATGGGTCATTACTGGGCTTAACTATCTGACTTGTTTTGAGCAATGGAATAGAGTAGAAGAAATAACATGCTACATTTGGCCTTGGGCTCAAGCAAACTTCTAGGTTTCTGCTTGACTTATGCATCTCTAGCATCACTGTAAGAATATGCTCAGCTGTGCTGCTAAGCTCATGTGAAAAATAAGAGACATAGAGCAAAAAATTACCATGGTGAGACCATTCAGATAAGCTGATCACAACCTGAAGTACAGCTATGATCCTAAATTACTGTCTTTTAAATCATTTGGTTTCAGGGTAGTCTTCAGTGCAGTAGTATTGTGACATTGATTGAGATGTCCTTCTAAGGTATATAGCATTTAGGCCCATCTGCCAGAAAAACGGAAATATCCATCACCCTTTGCCATTTTATAAGCTTAATTTAAAAACAGAGGATAGATAGATAGATAGATAGATAGATAGATAGATAGATATTCTAAAAAACTGGGAAGCCGTAACTCTCAGTTCTGTGTTACTAAAATGACTAGAGTGTGGATATACACAGACCCCATTTTTAATATACCATCCTATGAATTTTTGTGAGGTGATTGACCCTTTTTCTGACAGAAGCATCATTTGTATTCTAAAATCATCTAATTCCTAGATTACCACTTATAAGATCTTATTTTCCCCACTAAATTGTTCTATAGAACTTTGTCTCAAATGAATTCTTCAAAATTTGAAAATGTAGGACTGAATTTTCCACAACTTCTTGGGAGTTATAACTGTTGAGGGGGTTTCTTTAATCCCGACCTAAGCAATATAATATCTTTTGCAACCAGCTTTGTGAGTGAGCTGCCAGGATATTTCATTTAGAACGCACCTCCATTATGGCAATCCAAGCCTCAAATAATTAAGCCTGTTCATTATCTTTTGCTTTGTAACAAACCACATCAACTAAAGTAAGACAACCACCATTTTATTAAGTTCATGCATCCTATGGGCCACAGGTTCAAATAGTGCACAGTAGAGATTTCATGTTTCTGCTCCACAATGTCTGGGGCCTTAGCTAGGAAAATTCAAATGACTGAGAATGACACATAAAGTACTCAGAGTTACAAACATCTGGTATCTTCTTCACTCACATGCATGGAATTTGGGCTGGGGCATAGGCTGAGTGTGGGGGACACAGTCAGTATTATCAATCAGAGTTTATCTGCCCTCTCCCTGGGAGCAGGGCTTCCTCACTATGTGTCATCCTTGGAGTAGTCAGATTTCTTATATCATTCTCTGCATGGAAAGAGTATTTCAGCAGTACAGGGCAAAAGCTGGAGACCTGTGATTACTTGGATTCAGAGGTCCCATAGTGTTAGTTCTATTAAACTCTAGTGGTCAATGCAGTCATTACAACCACTTTCTATTTCCAACACAGAATCTAATGCTTCATGAAAGCAGTTCAGATCATTTTGGACCACGTTTTCAAAAACCCCAGACACTATAGAAATAGAAAAAAAGAGGAAAGAAACCTCAGGTGATGAGTAGAGAATGGATAAATCTCATGACCTGAAAAATTGTCATATTGTTTTGTATATCTACCTGCAGTTCCTTGCCTGCCCTCAACTACAACTGCCCAGTCTTGGAATAGTGTATCAGCTTTCCTAAAAAGGGAGCTTCTCTTTTGTATAAAAGGATTCTACTTCTCAAGCACATTTGGGCCAGGAGGGAAATGTCATTGGAACTCGGCCAATTTATGTCTTACCTAATATCAACTGGTGTGCTGAAGCTAGCTCAGAGTGATTGAGATTAGCTTTTATGAGTAGAGTGTTTAACTTTCTCCCAGCTCCATGTTCAGGGACATCATCTGATAATTTGCATTCAGCCACATTAGAAGTATTTGTGGAAATACCACAAATAAAGGCTTCTTTTTGTCAGCACACCACTACCCAGATCCATGATTAATGATGTTATAACAAGTCTGAGGCTATTAGAGCCCAGTAACCACATAGAAAAAATTCTGTCTCCATCATGTGAGAGAAGTGGAATAAAAGAAGAGGAATTAAAAAGATGCTGAAAGAAAACTAAAGGCAAGAGACTGGACAAGATATCCAACAACATTAGAAGGACAATATCACTGAAAAAAAGGGGTCTAACAGGGGATTCTAGTTCAATAACCTTGTCTAGCTCCTGGCTCACTCATCTCACTTAAATCCTTTGAAGACCAAATAAAAATTGTCACGAGACAAAAATTTACTGGCAGAATAAAAAAAATTCTATGGAATACCATTAACTAAAATACCAACAGAACTCATTTTATTTTGATCACTTTTTTCATAGTATCTGTGGTATACATATTATCACATATGTGTTCATTTCACTTGTTTCCCCATTAGAATGAGGACAAGAATCTTGTCAGACTTATCCACTAAAATAACACCTGTGTGTAGGCCATATGAAGCATAATGTAGGCACACAATAAATATTAGTGAAGAAAGGAGGAAAAAATATTTTGACAAGGAAGATGCAGTTATTGTTCTGTTACCCAATAGTTTGGTTGCCACAGGAAAAATATGTTAACAGCGGACTGAATTTTGATAATGCTAACTTTGAGATACAGGTAGGATAATTCCTGGTGGAGGTACACACAGAAGATCATTGGCTCTGTGCATTAGACTTCCTGCAGAATACCCAGAGACAGACACATAGATTTTTGACATAGGTCATAGTTGTTGAATAAAAAGAAATATTGGCTAATTTGCTTGTGCATTGAAACTGTATTTGTCCCTTTATCCTTAAAGAGAACTTTGGGACAGCCAAATCCACACAAGCCTAAGTTTTGACTTTGGTTAATTATAAGAGAAAATATGTTAAGCATGTATTGATATAAGGAAATAGTAATCAGATGATTCACTGAATAAAACATTTAAAAAACAAAGGACTGAGCACATATTCCAGGAATTATTGCTTTCAGTGAACTCTGAGGAAAAGAGATAACAGTATCATCTCTGATGCGGCCAATTTGACCTTATGCTGAAATGGTCAGATCCTCTTTAGAAGTAGCCTGACATTTTGTTCAGCCTCTAGTGAGATTGTTAACATTCACTCCAAGCATAATTTTACCCCCTGACAAAGAGATCCTCAAACTTGAGAAGTCCCCAAATTTCCCATTAATTTGGAATAAGCCACAGTTCAATCTCTCCTGTCTCTTCATTCCTATATAATCACCTCCATTGTATATCCTTCAAGAAAAAGTTTCCCCCCTAAAAGTTAACTTTATTGACCTTAAGCTATGCTTTTATTATTGTTTGATGTTAATAAAGATATTACCAATTTTTATTTGAATAAAAAATACCTAAGGAAAAAAATAAGCTTAGCATAGGACCTTTACAACTTGGATGAATAAACATCATTTTGTGTTGAAAATACAAGAATTCTTCCTGGGAATATGTGTTATTATTTGTCTAATCTATTCATTGTGCTTTTCATATAAACCCAAGAGAGATAAGGAATAAAGTAAATCTGAGGGTTTTCTTTCCCACATTCACAATAGCGTAAAGAGAAATGAAGTGGGATTTTATAGGAAGTGAGGGACTCCTTGTATTCTTTACTTTTATCTTGCTCAGGACACATGGTCAGAATGAGTGGACATTACTGGTCATGTCCAATGCAACTTCCTAAGAAGTTTCACACATACTAACTCATCTATTCCTAATACTAATTATGTGAGGCAGTTGTGTTAAAATGATGTTATCCATTGACATATTTTCCAGGGAGAGAAACAGCAAAGATCCAAAAGCCCTGAAAAGGAGTTTGAACCACACGCAGTTCCCTGACTGGTGCCACTGGGGAAACATAAGAATATAGTAGAGCACAGAATGAAAGAACATAGTGTTTCCAGCTGGACTTCAGCTCCACACTCCATGGTATGCCCTGGGGTGAGCTAACTTCAGCTCCTCTAGGATTTGCCCAGGGTAGATATAGAGAAAGAACAAGCCTGAAGGATAACATCAGGAAGCTGCACTGTAATTGGCTTGATACTCCTCATTCTGAGCTGTATCATACCTACTGACCTACATAATTATAATGCTATGAAAACAAAACACATAAGGTATCCCAAGAAATAGAATATGAATAATTCATCTGCTCTTTCACTTAACACATTTTAATGATCACCTATTGGGCAAGGTAATTTTCAAGGTGTTGAGAATTCAGATATCAAAGACAGAGTTCATGCATTAAAGTCTGTACCTAGGAGGAATCTCTAGCTCACCTCTCCACTGTCACAGAAGCAAGAGGAACAACAATGGAGAGGATAATTACTGCCATTTCTAAGCATCATCTCTTATCTACAATTTCATAAAAGACAAAAAAAATAGGAAAGTGACACTTCCATGTGAGTTGAACTTTAACTCCATCATCACAAGGGCACACAAAATCATTTCATACTTATTTTAGCTAAATAATTTGGGTGGATTATATTTTACTATACAATAACATAAAACTGGATTCTGAAATTAAGAATTTTTATACATTCATTGGAAGGATACTGGGATTTTACATATTGCCAAGGCCTATGAAAAGAGAGAACTACCACACAAGGCCCTTTAGGGTCTGATTTCCCACATTCATAACATTTTCCTCCAAGTATAGGCAATTTCTTTCAGCTTTTCAAATATATATTATATATATCCAGCCATTTCACTAACCCTTGGCCTTTCCTCCCCTACTTTTTATGCTTTTCCTAATCAATATTCGTATTTCAATCCTCAAGATTCAGACCATATCATTCTTCCAGAAAGTGATGCTCCACCTCCAATGTTTTCTCTTGCCTAATATCACTATACATATGTCTATTTTACAATAATAAACACCAGTATCAAGAATAATTCAGGCTTTCCTATTGCATTCCAAACCTGTCATAGTTAATTTAATCATCTAATCTTTATAAAATCTTTGTGTCTCTGTTACTATTAGTATTCCCATAGATGTTGAATGACTGCCCAAAGCCACATATCCAAAAGTTGTGTTAGAATGCAGAGCTTACACTGCTCATAACTATGCTATATTTCTGTTTATAACTATGTATTATAATGTTCTGTTTTTTCCTGTCTCAACTGAATTGTAATAAACTTTAATTCATGAATTGTGTCTTTGATATTGAATTCTCAACACCTTGAAAATTACCTTGCCCAATAGGTGATCATTAAAATGTGTGAAGTGAAAGAATAGATGAATTATTCATATTCTATTTCTTTAGATACTTATTGTTTCAACTATTCCATTACTAAGTGCCAAAGGGAAGTGGTGAGGACAAATGAGAAATAACTTATGTAAAGACAGCAACATCCATTATCTAGAATCATAATGTGGAAGACCACCATTTAGCACTTCCTCTGTGCCCATCACACTGTAATTGTATCTTGGCATACTGGTATATTCAAGCAACTCAAGTATTAGATCTATGTTTGCACAGTCCTCATCACTGATTCCTTCCAATCCTCCATTCACAACTGTTTCATATTGTTAAAAATCTCAAAATACTTAATGGGACATAATGGGATGCCATAGACTCCACTATACTCTAACTCTATAGCTAGGACATTACCTGAGACTACTACTTGAGTAACAGCAGGAAATTATCTCTAATAAAAGGCTATTTTCCATAATTTACCACTATTTTGTGTCTATAGCAAAACTGTTTAACACAAAACTGGTAAGGGGTCAGACCACCTAAATGGCACTTGTAGCACTTAACCTTGCAAACAGAGCAAGTGATATAAATAATGAGCATATTTCAATCATCATAGAAGATGTTCTAATCTCAAAAAGTTAGATAAGTGTCAAATATAAAAATCTGATGATTTTTCTATGAAATGTCAAGAATTTCATAAATTCACATTCAAAGTCAATATAGAATTGTGGTTGTACAAATTTTCAGGGAAAAGTTTCTAAGCAGAATGATATGGAATTACTAGCAAGAGTATAAAAACATGACCTTTTGTATTCTCAGATAAGTTATTTCATTCATTCAAGAATGTAGATATGTGCACATATATTTATCTTTCTGCCTCACTATGAAGGAAGCTTCTTGAATGCCTGAGGGTTGATATTTTGCTAGACTTGTTCATTCACTGACCTATCCTAGTGCCTAGACGATGTCTGGTAAATCGTAGGTAATATGTAAATATATGACAATAGAATATCTGTCTTTTGAGAAATTCCAAGGTTTGAAATGGAAATAAATGACCAACTAAGGGACTGAAGATACTGAGGATTAAAGGAGGGAAGGACAAAGTCAATGTTGACAAAATGGTGTGAGGTCAAGAACCACCAATAGAGGAGGGACAGAAGAAAGGGAGAACTTGAGGAGAAGGCAAGAAATCAGAGTTGGCATATATATTTTTGAACAGCAATTCAAGAGTAATCTAATATACTTCTGAATGACATCTTGACATATGTGACATTTAAATGTGACAGACATTAAGTATATCTGGATCTACTGCCAGCTACTTGAAAGGACCACCATCTGATATAGTTGATAAGGTCAGACCAATATTTGGATTTGGTCTTTTTAGTATAGAGATCTGATGACTCACTTTTTTGAAACGGTTAATTCTTAATTGGCTTACCTGAAATGACAAAATGTGGCACATTCTCTAATAGAATCATCTTGAAGGTTTTCCTATTATCTCTAAAAATCCTGTTTTCTTAAGTTCTTCCTCAATCCCACATACACAATAATTCTATTTCTCTCTTCTCACTTCAAGAGTTTTTTAAAGAGTTCTCTCTCTTTGTTTTCATTGCATCCAAATTATTTTAATATCCCCTACATTCTGGTATCTGGTCTTATACTTCCATAGGCACTGCCCTTATTCAGATCATCATTGGACTTACATGATATTCTTTATGTAATTAAATTCAATAACCATGTTTCCATATTTGTCTTGCATGACCTAACAATGGACCATGGTGAGTATTCCCTCCTTACTTACATACCTTTTCTTCTTTGAAATACGTAAGAGTTGAGGTCTTTTTCCAACCCATATGACTACTTTTTCCAACCCAAAGACTACTTCTTTCCTCAATAGGTGCTTGCTATTAAATGAAACTGTTCCTCCTCAAAGCTTACCCTTACTTTCCTTTCTATTTTCACTCCATATTTTTTGGAGTGTGGTCATTACTTCAATTACTATCTAAACACTTGTTGTTAAGTGTGATCAAGTCATGTCCAATGCATAGCAACCCTTACAGGGTTTTCAATGGCTGATTGTTTCAGGATTGCCTCAGGAGTGGAATGCCACATCCTTCTCCTATTTTTGCAGTGCTGGGAATTGAACTAAGGACCTGAGAGACTGCAGAGTGGTGCTCTACCAACTAAGCTAAATCCCAGCCCCCATCTAAACACTACTCAACTCTAATTTTTTATGCAGTCCAGACCTTACCTCTGAACTCGAGATCCATATATCTAAAAGGTTATGCAACATGTGAGTGCTTAAAAGGACATGAAATTCAACGTAGCCAAAATGATTAATAATAACAATGACAATAATAGTAGTAACAATAATGTATTAAGCTCTTGCCATATGTCATACAATGCTCCAGGTAAAATGCATAATGTTATGATCATAATCTTCCCCATTTTATAGATAAGGAAAATGAGGCACAAAGGGCATAAACAAATTATCCAAGTTTATACAGTTAATAAGTCTTGGACCCAAGATTTGGACCCAGGCATTCTGTGCACAAAGGTCAGATTATTTTGTCTATCTGTCTGTTTATCTGTCTATCTATCTATCTATCTGCAGCCATAGTGTCATCCATTCCCATCAGATCTCAGAAGATAAGCAGGGATGGCCCTGGTTAGTACTTTGATGAGAGACTGACTGGGAATACCAGGTGCTGTAGGCTTGGGACAGAGACCCAGCAACCCAATCCCAAAAAAACAGTCAGCCATTGAAAACGCTATGTATAGCAGAGAAGCACTAACAATGCTACTTTGCATGTTTTATGTAGGGTCGCTATGAGTAGGACACTGACTTGACAGCACCTAACAACAACATCTAACTGTCTGTATGTCTGTCTATCTATCTGTCGATAGGTCATGCTGCATTACTTCAGGATGGCCTATAATTCAAGATCTTCCTGCCTCAGCTTCTCAATTGCCAGAATTATAAACATACTACCATAGCTAGCTCTCAAAGATCAGCTTCTGAAATGCTTCTGAATGGTCCTGTCGGACCGGTTCTTCTTTCAGTATTATCCATATCTATGACTGGCCCTTTATTGATAACCTATCATAGAGTACTTTGGGAGAAGGACCCAGCAACCCACTCCCAAGAAACAATCAGCCATTGAAAACACTATGAATAGCAGAGAAGCACTAACAATACTGTTTAGCCTGTTGTACATAGGGTCACTATAAGTCAGATATCAAATCAGCGGCACCTAACAACAATATTAGAGAATACAATGAGAACAATTTCATTTTTCTCCATCTCATTTTACTGCCAATTAAATATATTCTGCAGAGAAAGTTTTCCCTTACTGTTCTGTAAAAATCTTCAGTGCAATCCATATCATACCTACTCACTTAAGACACAGAATCAACCTAATTTCACTAGTTGAAGTATTTAGGTCCATATGTTGTTGTTGTTAGGTGCTGTCAAGTCAGTGTCCAATTCAGAGTGATCCTACATACAACAGGCAAAACAGTATTGTTAGTGCTTCTCTGTTATTCATTGGGTATTCAATGGCTGATTGGTTTTTTGGAAATGGGTTATCAGGTCCTTCTCCAAAGTCTATAGCATCTGGGGTTCCTAGGTGGTCTCCCATCCAAGTGCTAACCAGGCCTGACCCTGCTTAGCTTCTAAGATCTGACAGAACAGGATGCCACAGTGGTATGACTGCTGGCCCATATAGTAATTCAAAATCAAAAATCTATTTAATCCATATCTCAGGTCCAATGTAACAATTTCTTTCATCTTCAGTATTACTCTAAAGCTTACTATTTTCCCTACATATACCCTGGTGCACTTAAATGTTTTCTAAACTGAAGCTGGAGTATTTTTTTATACATAAATCTATTCATATCAGCTGCTGCTTAAACTGTTTCAGTGTAATTTCCTTGTTCTTGAGCCAAAGATCAAAATCTTTAACCTGAAAAGGTGTTGCACTTTATCGAAGGCCTTTTCAGCACCAATTGAGATGATCATGTGGTTTTTGTTTGTTAGTTTCTTGATATGTTGGATTACATTAATTGATTTCTGTATGTTAAACCAGCCTTGCATCTGTGGTATAAATCCCACTTGGTCATGGTGAATAATCTTTTTCATATGCTGTTATATTCTGTTTGCCAGAATTTTATTAAATATTTTTGCATCTAGATTCATAAGGGAGATGGGTCTATAATTCTCTATCTTAGATGAATCTTTTCCTGGTTTGGGTATCAGGGTGATGGTAGCTTCATAAAATGTATTTGGGAGTGTTCCCTCCTTTTCTATTCTTTGGAATAATTTGAGGAGGACAGGTATTATCTCTTCTTTAAAAGTTTGGTAGAATTCTGCCCCTGTTCAATGCAGCGCTTTTCACAATAGCAAAGATATGGAATCAACCAAAGTGCCCTTCAACAGAAGAATGGATAAAAAAAACTATGGTATATATACACAATGGAATACTATTCAGCAATCAAGAAAAATGAAATAGGGTCATTCGCAGCAAAATGGATGGAATTAGAGAAAATTATTTTAAGTGAACGAACACAAGCTC